>JAKVIS010000566.1:0-63223 GCA_033119425.1 Bufotes viridis | reverse complement strand
CAGAGCATTGCACAAGAACAGGTAGGGGGAATAATGTATTTGTATCAGCAGTTTCATTGTACACCTGGGACTTGTAATCAATCACCTGCTGCTGAGTCTCTCAGCAGGCAGACATGAAACTCAGGGCAGCACTCCCTTTGCAGAGCAGAGGAGATATTGTTGTTTTTGCAGGTAAACAAAGGGCCAGAAGAGAACCAGGGAATGAGGAAATACAGTTGATATAAAAAGTCTACACACCCCTGTCAAAATGTCAGGTTTCTGTGCTGTAAAAAATGAGACAAAGATAAATAATTTCTGAAATTTTTCCACCTTTATTGTGACCTATCAATTGTACAACTCAATTGAAAACTTGAACAACAACAAACTGGAAATCTTTTAGTTAGAGGGAAGAAAAACACAAAAATAAAATAATATGATTAATATTTAAATAACTTAAATTTACTTAAATTAATACTTTGTTGAAGCACTTTTGATTTTATTACAGCACTCAGTCTTTTGAGTCTATCAGCATGGCACATTTTGACTTGGCAAGATTTGCCAACTCTTCTTTGCAAAAACACTCTAAATCTGTCAGATTGCGAGGGCATCTCCTGTGCACAGTCCTCTTCAGATCACCCCACAGATTTTCAATCAGATTCAGGTCTGGGCTCTGACTGGGCCATTCCAAAACTTTAATCTTCTTCTGGTGAAGCCATTCCTTTGTTGATTTGAATGTATGCTTTGGGTCGTTGTCATGCTGAAAGATGACGTTCCTCTTCATGTTCAGCTTTCTAGCAGAAGCCTGAAGGTTTTGTGCCAATATTGACTGGTATTTTGAACTGTTCATAATTCCTTCTATCTTAACTAAGGCCCCAGTTCCAGCTGAAGAAAAACAGCCCAAAAGAATGATGCTGCCACCATCATGCTTCACTGTGGGTATGGTGTTCTTTGGTGATGTGCAGTGTTGTTTTTGTGCCAAAATATCTTTTGGAATTATGGCTATAAAATTCAACTTTGGTTTCATCAGACCATAACACCTTTTCCCACATGCTTTTGGGAGACTTCAGATGCATTTTGGCTTGATGTTTTTCTTCATAAGAAAAGGCTTTCGCCTTGCCACTCTACCCCATAGCCCAGACATGTTAGAAGGCCAGTTTATTGGCCTGTATTTGTGGAAGGGGCGTAAGTAGCACATTTATACCAGGCAGGCGCCTCCCTTGGGTGTGTCAACGGTGCTGCGTAGTTGTGTGCAGTCTGAGCCACCTGTTGCAGCACATGGGCTGAATCTGCAGCTTCCATACCCAGTCAGCGTCCAGGATCCCAGTTGAGGTCGATCCGGTCGGGTGAGGGTTTGCGGCAAGCTCGTGCTGCATTGTCCTGTTGCAGTCCGGCTGGCGATGTGTTGGCTCCTTTGGTGAGGAGGAGCAGCATTGCACCAGAGCGATCTGCCTTGCAGCCCACGTTTGGCGCCCACGTGGCAGCACGATTAGTCCGGCCTGCGGTGTGTCAGCTCTTTGGTGAGTAGGAACAGCACTGCACGGGAGCGATCCTGCCTGGCACCCCAAGCTTGGTGCCCACGCGGAAGTACAGTTAGGTAGCAGGGGTCAGCGTGACTCCGTCTCGCTTTCTTGCGCCTGGCAGCCCACGCTTGGCACCCACGTGGCGGCACGTTTAGGCAGCAGGGGTCAGCAACAGAGCTGCTGTTTACAAAGTGTTATTGTTTCTTTAGTATAAATGCTATTTTGCGATATGTATATTATGTAGATGGTAAGCTCCTTTGTGTTGAGGTATCTTCCCATCAAACCTCTCTCTCTATCCGCTATTATTTCTGCAGACAGACTAAAGCCTTGTTCACACTGAAATCCAGCATTATCCCCTTACTTACATTATAGAGGGTGAGGCAGCTGATTAATCCAGGTGGAGAAGAGTTGCTGTTTTCAGAGTTTTATTGTTTCTTTAGTATAAATGCTATTTTGCGATATGTATATTAAGTAGACGGTAAGCTCCTCTGTGTTGAGGTATATTTCATTTGTCTTGTTTCATTTGTTTTGGAAATGTAAAATGTGTGTGTATCACTTTAAGATTGTTGTGGCGAAACCAACCTCACCACTGGGCATTGGAGAAGACTAATTGCCAGCCTCTTGCCCCAGGATTATGGGCCCTCTCATCAGCCCATGCTAAACTTAAACCCAATGGCGATTTAACTGTGTTTGTGGCATCTGAGCGCTGTTTGGATATATTGAGCGCTCAGATCCAAGCCATCTGGGGATATGTTAAATGTCTGTGTATACTGTAAAGGGTGGGACATTGTATATTTGAATAGTGATGTCTGTCCTATTGTCCCCACGTGTGTATTGGCGATTTCCCTTTGTCCTGAGAGATAATTGAATGACTCCTCGGTTGTCTCCAGGACAGAATACATTGTGTATTCTCCTGTCTGTGATGATTACATTAACCCGTGTAGGGTAATTGTATCACAGGCAGAGGGGAGGGATATGCTGGGTGTGTTCCTATTGTCCCATTGTGTGTGATTGGCTGCTGTATCCCCTGTGTCGCAGTCTTCCTTCTGGTCCCCTAGGGAGTGTCCACCAGGTGGGAGACCTGCATAAATACCGGCAGGTAGCCCTCAATAAAGAGAATTCCTGTTTAACCATTAATACGGAGCCTCGTCTGCGTACTTGGGGGAATTGCTACGTCAGAACGTTCTCTTGCCTGTTCCAGGAAAGGAGGACTTCGTATGGTTCCAGTTCGGTGGATTCGAGTGGTTGTGGGCTGCTGTGCTCTTCGCCAAGGGAATCGCCCGAACTGTATTAACCCTCACTATACCGGGTTATACCGTGACAGTTGTGTACCTGAGTTTGTGTACTTAATAAGCACCTGTGCAAGGTGCTGGGGATCCATCTTCAGTTCAGAGTGTTAGCTGGACACTGAGGGAGCTACTTGGCTACAAAGGTAATTGCAGAGACCCATGAGGACCTTTTTATTTTGTTATTTTGCCTCGTTTTGTTGCTTTTATTTGTTCTAAAATGGATAGAAGTGTGGCTTTCGCCGAGAACCGAGTTTAGTTTGTTTTTACGGCATATACGCCCACATCTCTACTGGGCGCATGTGCTGATGGTGGCGACGCTTGCATGTACTCACCTATAGCGGAGTCGTGTTGTGCAGGTGGTTTATATTACTGCATGCCTCACGTCAGTGTCAGCATACTACCACAGTCAGGATTGTCTTTACATGTCATTTGTTGCTTTTCAGGTCACGTCACAGCTCGCTATTTTCAGTTGATGTGGTCAATCACATCTCGTGCTTAGGTAGTAGAAAGGAAAAAAAAATCACATTACAGGGTGGGTTTCGCGATTAGGTTACGGGCTTTGCTACTTGACGCTTTATTTTAGGTTGTTATAGGTTCTGAATGTTGGGTAAGTCACCTTTTCATCAGTTTGCGGTCTCACAACATCAGACCCGACCCGTCACTCAGCCCTCGGCGGTTTCAAACATTTTGTTGGTTCCGATGCCTCATGTCAGTGTCGGCATACTACCATAGCCAGGATCATTCATTGCATGTAATTTTGCTTTTCAGGTCACGTCACAGCTCGCCATTCTCAGTTGGTGTGCTCAACTACATCTTTTACTAAGGTAGTAGGATGTGAAAAAAGAAAAAAAAATAGGGGCATATTAAAAAAATCACATCACAGGTGGATTTCCCATTAGGTTGCGGGCTTTGCTACTTGACGTTTTATTTTTTAGGTTGTTATAGGTTCAGAATGTTGGGTAAGTCATTTCTCATCAGTTTGCGGTGTCACAACATACGACCTGACCCGTCACTCAGGCCTTGGCGGTTTCAACCATTTTGATGGTTCTGATGCCTGCAGGCATCGCGTCAGTGTCGGCATACTACCACAGCCAGGAGCATCTTTGCATGTCATTTGCTTTTTTCAGGTCGCGTCACAGCTCGCCATTCTCAGTTGGTCAATTACATCTGTTGCTAAGGTAGCGAAAAAAAAACAAAAACTAAAATTAAATGGAAAATAAAGTATACTGTATGTGAAACTTTATCAGCTTACAAACTCGCTACTTGATGTTTCTTCAAAGACTGCTATAGGTTCAGAGTGTTGGGTGAGTCACGTTTTCATCAGTTTGCGGTATCACAACGTCAAACTGTACATGTCGCTCAGGTCACGAGGTTTCAACTATTTTGTTTTTCTGGTGCTTCCGCTGGCACTGCCTTTGTTGCCATTTCTTGGCCCCTATATAATCATTTTCTTTCCAACTTTCCATTCAGGGTGCCCGGTTCGTGTCTTTCAGCAATTACTGGCAGCAGTAACAAACCAAGGCCTTGCGAGTACTCTGTTGCGGTTCCCACGGCCCACTCGCCACTGGTGTTGGGTGTGAGTATTTGCAAGGCGAGTTGGATCTCGAATATCGTGATTTAGAGGTTTGCGAATATGTCAAATACTTGATCCCATATTCGCAATTACGTATATTCGCTCTTGGGATGGATAGTGTGTGGTAGGGAAATTGTATCTAGAAAAAAAAAGAAAAAAAAAATTATATTCAGACATAATTTCCCCAACCTTAGTTGCTTCTTTCACAGTTCCCACTATTCCTGTCAGAGTAGAGATTTATTAGGTAAAACTGTCCTGCCAATGTTCGTCACTTGAATAATCGCTTTAATATATTCGCGGTTTGCATTCCCTTACCTACATAGCGTTAACAGGTCATGTCAGACTCCAGTACGCTGAGAGTATTGTGGAAATCCGTACATGTCTTTTCGCCCCTTCCATTCATTAAATTGACTCCCGCCATTTCAAGCTTTCTATACGTGTAAAGCTGTTTAAACATTATTAATAATGAACAATTTATGCGCACGCAAATATTACTCGAATTAATCGCTAGTCATGATATTGCATGCGAAATAACGAATATTGCTATATCGCGAATATGCGACCAATGTGATGCAGGTTGTTCGTCGGACGTAGCAAGGTCGAATGTGGGTCGTTGCGCCATCTCTACTCACACCTCTCAGTCGTGCGGCATGACCGCATGCCTATGTCCAAATTAGGGTTGAAACCTACATCTATCAGCCTTTCCTTCAGGTGAGGTGCGGCATATGCTGCCTCTAGGTACGAAAGTTCCAGCTCATTTTATCCGGAAGCTAGGTCAGTGGCGCTCTGCATGTTCACTAGGTTCATACCTCAATCTAATATAAGGATGGTCAAATTATTGTATAGACAGCCCCATGCGGTAGTTAGTGTAAATGGGGTTAACTGGAGGAAGATTGAACTTCAGCGAGGCACGAGGGCAGGGTTGTCCGCTCTCCCCTTACTTTTTGCCCTGAGTCTCGAGCCTTTGGCTGAGAGGATGAGGCAGGATCCACCAATTGTTGGGTTCGGAGTTGGGGGAGTGGACAAGCTGAGTCTCTATGCTGATGACATGCTTATGTTTCTGAGGGACAGCTGGAGGGCGGTCCCACACGTTATCAGTGTTATAGAGGAGTTTGGTAGGTTTGCAGGGCTGGGAATAAATTGGAACAAATCATCATTACTGCCATTAAACCGAGAGGTTCCTGAGGTAGACTGTGATATTAAAGTGTTGCAGTTATCAGATTATATTGAATATCTGGGCATCAAGGTGGGCGCTAAACTAGACAGTTTCAATGAGTTAAATCTCCCACCGCTCCTAGAAAAGGTTAAGGTCAAAATTAGGATTTGGGGGACCTGTCATTAGCTCAGGCAGATAGGATGGTGCTTGTCAGGTCTGTAATTTTGCCCCTGGTATTATATCCAATTATGGTGGCCCCAATCTGGATAGAGAATAGTTTTTTACCATCTAGAAAGATTATTGAACGATTTACTCTGGGGCAGGAAGAGAGTTCGGATCAAGCAAAGATATCTCTGGCTCGCTGAGAGGGATGGAGGACTTGCGATCGGGACCCGAACTTGACCCCATTAAAGTCTATGGGGACCCGAACTTCACTTTAGCATTCTGTCTTAAGAATGCTATTATTTTCCATTATACCCATGTTTTAATGGAAAATAATAAAACCACCCGAACACCGAATCTGAACCCGAACTTCAGTGAAAAGTCTGAGTTCGGGTCTGGGTACTCTAACTTGCAAAGTTTGGTACGAACCTGAACTTTTCAGTTCTAGTTCGCTCAACCCTAATCTTATCCATTCAGAATTCACTCATTAGTTTCCTCAATGTAATGTACAGGCCTTATCTGAATGCCCACATCTCCATCACAATTCAAAGTTCTTCTGCTCATTGAGATCTACTACAATGACAAAATATGTTCAAGCTAATGGCTATTGCTTCACCACTTTCTCCTCTATATCACAGCAGATAATCCCCCAACACATTTAATATCATTATGGATCGTCTCCCAACACACACCTTAGTTCGTATATACATTCCTATGATCCCTATCAAGATTCTCACAAAATGGAACCAGTGTCTCCATTATTGGGTACTAGCATCCCCATATTATATTTTTAAATGTGTGCAGTAACTAGTATACCTCAAACTATACTAAATGCTAATGGTATATCCTCATATTAGTTCATTTACTTATCCACTATGCAAGCTTTTATATCAAACTCGATGTTTAGACCCTCAGGTTGCAGGGTATCAAGTTAATAAATCCATTAAACTTTCCTTCTATTAATTTTACTGAATGGGTCCCCACCCCTCCAACAGTTACAGAACTGTTCAAGTCCTATTAAAAAAAGTCCTGCTGGGTCCTTGTTATGTATTTTTTGAAGTAGGCAGAGACACTGTGTGTCTCTAGACCTTCTTGATGTTACGTATGTGTTCTTGTATCCTTACTTTGAGCTTCCTAGTGGTTCATCCTACATACTGGAGGCCACAAGGAAACTCCAGCATGTAGACGACTGCTATGTGATCACATGAAAGATTTTCCATTATCTTGTATGCAGAAACTTTACTTTGTGATGTCAATATTTCCTTCTTACACTGCCTGTTCAGTATCGAACGTTTTTACATGGTAGGAAAAATCGCACCATGTGAATAGGTGTTTCATAGCTTTGGCAGGATGTGTGGGTATAAAGCTGTTAGAGATCAGCGAATTTTAGAAAATTCGATTCGCCAGTTCTCAGAATTTTAACGGGAAAATTCGGTTCGACTATTTCCTGGCTGCTGAGAGCCTTTATAGTGGTGTAGAACACTGGGCCTTGCAGCAACATGCATAGGGAGTCTGCTTTGGTAGTAAAATAATAATTTGAGTTCGTATGACATGCAGGAGACAGCCGTTGCTCTTAGAATCACTGCATAATTCAATTATTTGGGTGGTCACGGGCCAAAACTGACCCAATAACTCAAGTATCAACTCAGCCTTACAGGTAGATGTTAGCGCCAAGAAGAAGCGCACTCCTTTTACACGCTCGTCAGCTAATTCCACATAGATGTCTACAGAAACTGTTCTATTAAACGCCTATACAAGTAGAGCCCCCTGACAGAGTGAAGAGGGTGTCAGCAGTAGAGATGTCGCGAACATAACATTTTCTGTTGGCGAACGTGAACTTCCGCAAATGTTCGCGAACGGGTGAACTGGGCGAACCGCCATAGACTTCAATAGGCAGGTGAATTTTAAAACCCACAGGGACTCTTTCTGGCCACAATAGTGATGTAAAGGTGTTTCAAGGGACCAACACCCGGAATGTGGCATGCCGGAGGGGGATCCATGGTAAAGCTCCCAAGAAAATTACGTAGTTGACGAGAGTCGGGTTTTAATCCATAAAGGGCATAAATCACCTAACATTCCTAAATTGTCTGGAATAACGTGCTTTAAAATATCCAGTGTGTGTATACGATCAGGTATGATATTGTATCGATCGGTAGTGTAAGGGTTACGCCCACTTTACAGTGACAGACCAAACTCTGACAGACCAAACTCCCCATTTAATGTACCGCAAACAGTCCATTTGCACAACCGCAAACTACCCATTTGCACAAGGTTGGATACTAAGCTAGCCATGTCCCGTTCCTTGTCCTCACTGACCTCATTTAAGGTCTCTTCCTCCACCCAGCCACGTACAACACCAAGGGAAAGGTGACAACAAGCCCTCTGGGACGCCTGCTGTGGTTGGTCTTCCACCTCCTCAAAGCCACCTTCCTCCTCAGACTCCTCTTCTTCAGACTCTCTCTCTGCGTTGCCGCAGGTTCAGCAATCGACGACGACAAGGCTGCTTCTGGTGGTGATGGTGACCACAACTCTTCCTCTTCATGCTCATCTACAGCCTGATCCAGCACTCTTCGCAGGGCACGCTCCAGAAAAAATGCATATGGGATGAGGTCGATGATGTTGCCTTTGGTTTGAGTGACCAGATTTGTCACCACCGCAAAAGGATGCATGAGCCTACAGCCATTGTTCATGAGCATTCAGTAACATGGCCAAAAAATACCCAGCTCCGCAGAGGCTGTCCTCTTTTTTTTAAATTGAAAAAATCTGTTTTTACCAGTTTAATCTCTGTTTTGTCCCCTATCAGGGGCCGGTGTATGGAATAGATTTTAGGAACCGGGAGATGGAAAAAGATGGTTGGTCGGTCGGTTTTCCTTACAATTTGGGGCACTGCGTGTGCACCGTGCAATGTACTGTGCAACCCTATATGTACGGTGTCCAAGATTTTGTCAGGGCCCCTCAACATTATTACACAATGAAATTATATATAGTGGCAGTATAGACAGTGTAGAAAACGTATGGAACAGCTGCCGGGCCTGGTCTGAGAGAGTGATTTTTGCTAGCCACAGAAAAAGGGGGTGGCATGAAAGGAAGGAGTTGTGAAAAATTTACTGGGGGAGGGGGCCCCATTCAAAAATTTGCTGTGGGACCCAGTCATTTCTAGTTACGCCACTGCACACCAGCAACAGATAACAAGCCAGTTAACAATACAGTATATCTGCGAAACAAAAAATCACATGAAAGACCTGGTTTTAGGTTGTTATATAAATTGAAGAGGCACTTGAATATAATGACAATATTGAAAGTAAAATAAAAGTTACATTTTAATAACAAAAAGAGATTGGTCTCAAGAGTAGGCAATTAATTGGGGTTTCCCCAAAAGTAAAAAAATGTAAATGCCTCTACACCTAATCTCAGGGTCATATTGAAAAATTTATATGGAGACCACAGTGCGGCACAATGACAGATGTCTGGAGGTGGCAGCAGCATGAGGACACCACGGAGTGGCAAGGTGAAATAGTGTGGAGATGGTGTCAGCAGCACCAGGATACCACAGAGTGGCAAGGTGACATAGTGTCGATATGGCAGCAGCATGAGGAGACCACAGAATGGCAACGTGATATAATGTGGAGACGGAAGCAGGATCAGGAGGATACCACAGAGTGGCAAGATGACATAGTGTGGATATGGCAGCAGCAGGAGAAGACCACAGAGTGGCAAGGTGACATAGTTTGGAGGTGGAAGTAGCATCAGGAGGTCACAGAGTGGCAAGGTGACATAATGTGGAGATGGCAGTAGCAGCAGCAGCATCAGGACAATACCACAGAGTGGCAAGGTGACATAGTTTGGAGATGGCAGCAGCAGCTGCATCAGGAAACCACAAAGTGACCCGGTAATACAATAGGGCTATGGTTGCCAATACCAGTACCCACTGACGAAGGTGGGTTAAATAAGGAGCACTTGGCATAAGATGTGTGCCATCAGGCGGGTTGCAGCATCAAAGTAGTAGCTGAGGCAGGTAGTCTGAAGAAACCGGTCTCTTGTATCAAAGTCATACTGACTCAAGTATTATTTCACTACCAAAGCAGAATCCCTATGCGTGTTGCTGCAAGGCCCAGTGTTTTACACCACTTTAAAGGCTCTCAGCAGCCAGGAAATAGCCATTTTTACATACTGTAATTCACCACAAATATATTCTTATCGAACCGAATTTTCCTGTAAAAATTCAGAGAACTGGCAAATCGAATTGTTTAAAAATTCGCTGATCTCTAATAGCTTTATACTCACACATCCTGCCAAAGCTATGAAACACCTATTCACATGGTGCAGTTTTTGCCTACCATGTAAAAACCGTTCGAAACTGAACAGGCAGTGTAAGGAGTAAATACTGACATCATGAAGTAATGAAAACGTCACATATCAGCCTATGTTGGAAGATGCCGTTCTGCTGCTGCAGCTCAAGGAGGGTGTGCTATGCGGTGTACGAGTGGCTGAAGTGCATGCAAAGTTCCTGGCCATTTTAAGGTCCCGCAGATGGGTGGAAGACTTCAGGAACAGCTTGACAACCAGATTGAACATGTGTGCCATGCAGGGCGCATGGCTCAGCCTTCCTTGACTTCGGCGCTGACACCATGTTCTTCCTGGTGCGTTTAGCTCCCGACCTTCCACTGCTGCCACCGTGCTGACTCCCGGCCATGCTAGCGACTTGCTGGCTCAGCCGCTGCCTGACGGGCAAGCTGCCACCCTCTTCTTCTGATGATGACTAGTGATGAGCGGCAGGGGAGATATTCGAATTTGCGATATTTCACCAATATTCGTTAGAATATTCGTCATATATTTGAGAATATTCAGTATTTAATATTATTCTATTGATTGTGAAAAATCAGCAATGTAATAGTTGCGTAATGCGAATATTCTAAAACACGAATATATGGCACTTTAGAATATTTTAGAATATTCGTCATTTTTGCCGATATTCGCGATAAAAATTCGCAATTTGAATATTCACGCTCAACACTTATGATGACGAAGACCATTCTTAACCTGGCTCCCAAGTGCGATCGGCTTCATCATCATCAAGTAGTGTCTGCACATCAATGATGTCCTCCTCAATGTCCTCTGAGTCAGGAGCCTGACCACACGCAACACAACAAGCTCCCATGCCACTCTCCTCATCACTACTTGCCTGTCTAGCGGAGGAAGCTGCAGATGCCTCCTCCACATCTCAGCTGGGCAGTAGCTGCTGACTGTCCTCTAGTAGCTCTTCCTCACTGAAAAGTGAAATTGATCCCACTGCATGTAGTACTTCTCGTAGAGAGGGAACAGAAAAGGCCAGAGGCAGGTTGAGGACAGGTGAGGGCACAGGGCCTTCTCCCGGGCCATGCCAACTAAGGGTTGTGTCTGACAAACCCACATAATTTTGGCTGGGTGTGTCTGATGTTACTTGGGATGATATGGATGACCGAGTTAACAAATCAAGAACCGCTGGGTCGCTGGTCAAGACACAACAGGTAGATGACATCGGTTGCTCTGGCCTCTCGCTTCGACTACTGCTGCCAAGACCTCTGCTTGCTCCAAAACCATTCAGGCCTCTGCCACTCCTCTGTGCATGGCCTGGCATTTCTCTGCCTGACATACTTGAGCTGAACTAAACAAATTAAGCGAAAATTAAAACACCCCTAAAAGCGACAAATACTTTTTGTACTGAAATAGGCCACCAAACACTTTCACCACAATTTATGCAGAAATGCAGTAAGAATATAGTTTTCTTGTTGTACTAAAATACGACCCTATACGCTTTGGACAGAAAAAAATTAAAGCGTGAACGTTGTATGTATATTTCTAGGAGTATTGAAATAATCCCCTATATGCTTTTAACAGAAATCACAGCAGCAGTGCACAGAGAATATATATTTCTTGTTGCACTGAAAATGGCCACTATACACTTTGACCAGAAAAAATTAAAGAGTGAAGTATGTATATATATTTCTTGAAGCACTGAAATACGCCGCTATACGCTTTCAACAGAAATCACTTCAATGGTACGGGACGTATATATTTTTCATTTTTGAATGAAATACGCCCCTATATGCTTTCAACAGAAATCACTGCAACAGTGTAGTGCTTATGTATTTTTTTCTTGTTTTACTGTAATACGCCCCTATACCCTTTCACCAGAAATAACAGTGGAAGTGAGCCGAGAATATATATTTCTTGTTGGACGGAAACAGGCCACTAGTCACTTTAACCAGAAAACAATTAAAGAGTGAAGTGCGTATATATTTTTCTTGTAGTACTGAAATATGACCCAATATGCTTTCACCAGAAATAACTGCAACAGTGCAGTGCATATATATTTTTCTTTTTAAAATGAAATATGCCCCTATATGCTTTCAACAGAAATCATTGGAACAGTGAAGTGTGTGTGTATATATATTTTTCTTTTTTTACTGTAATATGCCCCCTATACCATTTCACCAGAAATAAATGCAGAAGTGACCCGAGAATATAGATTTCTTTTTAGACGGAAAAAGGCCACTATACGCTTTAACCAGAAAACAATTAAAGAGTGAAGTGCGTATATATTTTTCTTGTAGTACTGAAATACGACCCAATACGCTTTCACCAGAAATAACTGCAATGGTGCAGTGAATATATATTTTTCTTTTTTGAATGAAATATTCCCATATATGCTTTCAACAGAAATCACTGCAACAATGCAGTGCTTATATATCTTTCTTTTTTACTGTAATACGCCCCCATACCCTTTCACCAGAAATAACTGCAGAAGTGACCCGAGAATATATATTTCATGTTGGATGTAAAATGGCCACTATACTCTTTAACCAGAAAACAATTAAAGAGTGAAGTGCGTATATATTTTTCTTGTAGTACTGAAATACGACCCAATACGCTTTCACCAGAAATAACTGCAATGGTGCAGTGAATATATATTTTTCTTTTTTGAATGAAATATTCCCATATATGCTTTCAACAGAAATCACTGCAACAATGCATTGCTTATATATCTTTTTCTTTTTTTACTGTAATACGCCCCCATACCCTTTCACCAGAAATAACTGCAGAAGTGACCCGAGAATATATATTTCATGTTGGATGTAAAATGGCCACTATACTCTTTAACCAGAATACAATTGAAGAGTGAAGTGGCTATATATTTTTCTTTTATTACTGAAATACAACTCTATATTCTTTCACCAGAAATAACTACAACAGTGCATATATATATATATTTTTTTTGAATGAAATACACCCCTAAACGCTTTCAACACAAATCACTGCAACAATGCAGTGCGTATAAATATTTTTCTTTTTTTACTGTAATATGCCCCTAAACCCTGTCACCAAAAATAACTGCAGAAGTGACCGAGAATATATATTTCTTATTGGATGGAAAAAAGCCACTACACGCTTTAGCTAAAATACAATTAAAGAGTTAAGTGCGTAAATATTTTCATTGTAGTGCTGAAATACGACCCTATACGCTTTCACCAGAAATAACTCCAACAGTGCAGTATGTATTTTTTTTCTTTTTTGAATGAAATATGCTCCTATACACTTTCAACAGAAATCACTGCAACAGTGCAGTGCGTATGTATATTTTTATTTTTTTACTGTGATACACCCCTATACTAGGGATGAGCAAGCACCAAAGTGTTCATTTGTTCGGATGCTCCGTCCGAACACACAGCGATATTCGTGCGCTCGGCCAAGCACCCGAGTATAATGGAAGTCAATGGGAGACAGCCAGGCACCCCCTGCTCGGATGAGGGGGGGGGGGGTGCCTGGTCCATTGGAAAAGATCAGAAAGTGATAGAAACACCACCAAAATGGATCTGGAACACCATAGGGACCATGTCTGGGTGCATCTTGGACTCCAATGTCCCAGTTGTCCGCCACTTTTTTATAGCGACAAAATCCCACCCGGAATCCTGCCCCCCTTAACAACAAAAAAATACATTTTAAAGGTAAAATTGTTAGGAAACATTCTTTCCAGTATATTCAATTATCTATACAGTGCAAATGCTCGCAAAAATTACAAGGAAAAAGCACTCCGATACAGCCTGTATATCACATAAAGGAGGGCCTCATTCACACGGTGCTACAATTGTTCAGGTATACTGCTGCACTCATAAAGCCTATGCACTAGGTGAAAATGCTTGCAAAAATTACAAGGAATCGGCACTACAACCTTTATAAAAGATAAAGGAGGACATCAAACACACACCTTCGAAAAGTTATTATTGATGGCCTACTGGTGACCCTCAAAAACATTTGGAGCAAGGGCGTGCTGGTTACCGTCTAAAACATTATAGTTGAGGGCCTAAAGGTGAGCTGACCCAATAAAAAATTGTAGTGAGGGCCTGAAGGTGAGAGAACCCCATAAAACATTGCAGTGATGGCGTACAGGTGAGCAGACCATATAAAGCATTGGAGTTGAGGGCCTGAAGCCTAGAGAACCCCATAAAAAATTTCAGTGATGAACTACAGGTAAGCAGACGCTATAAAGCATTGGAGGTGAGGGCCTGAAGCCAACCCCATAAAATATTGCAGCGATGAGCTACAGGTGAGCAAACAGTATAAAGCATTGGAGGTGAGGGCCTGAAGCCTAGTAAACCCCCTTAAACATTGCAGTGATGGGCTACAGGTGAGCAGACCTCATAAAGCATTGGAGGTGAGGGCCTGAAGCCGAGGGAACCCTACAAAACATTGTAGTGAGGGCATATATATTCTATACGGAACAGGAGGTGAAGAAAACAATATTCAAACATACACCCTTATTTTGCGGTGAAAAGGGTGCATCTTAATCTTGTGGAGTGAGTACATTATAAAGCACACATTTAAATTACGTTTTTGTTCCTCATTAGCTCAGCTTTCCTCTGGTGGAGTGGAGAAGTCAGGGGCAATCCAGACCTTGTTCATTTTTATCTGAGTCAACCTGTCAGCATTGTCAGTGGACAAGCGGATATGCTTATCTGTTATAACCAGCAGCACTAAATACACGCGTATACAATATGCTGGCCTCAGGGCAGGCCAGCACCTCCAAGCGTAGAGTGCAAGTTCGTGCCTTGTGTCCAACTTGGACACCCAGTAGTTGTAAGGCATTGAGGGATCATTTAGGATGCTGACATTGTCTGCAATGTATTCCTTCACCATCTTCCAAAACTTTTCCCTCCTTGTAGCACTAGGCCACGATTCAGGGTGAGGTTGCTGGTGGGGTGTCATGAAAGTGTTCCATGCCTTGGAAAGTGTTGCCCTGACTCTGTTGGAACTACTGTGTGTTCCCCTTGTCTCCCTTCCTCGGTTGCCTAAGGAAGTACGGACTCTGGCGGCCGCATTGTCAGATGGAAAATTGTGGAGCAATCTGTTAACAAGTTCCTTCTGGTATTGCACAATTTTACTCGTCCTCTCCACCACAGGAATGAAAGATAAGAAATTCTCTTTGTAGCGGGGGTCGAGATGGGTGAACACCCAGTAATCTGTGTTACCTAAAATGCGTATAACACGAGGGAAAGGCAGCCTAACATGAAGTCAGCCATGTGTGCCAGAGTACCAACGGGCAAGATGTCGGTGTCACTTTCAGGATGACTCTCCATACCCTCATCCTCCTTCTCCTCTTCTGCACATCCACGCTGAACAGATGGAATTAATGTAGCAGAGGCAAGTGTCTCCAGCTCCTCCTCCTCTTCATGGCCCAATTGCGCTGAGAAGACTAACTGGGGAGGTCTGGCTATCACCCTGTGTCATCTCCTCCCCATTACCTCGTCTGCCACATTCAAAGCATCCTCCTTAATGGTGAGCATTGAGTAGTGGGATGGTTACACTGATAATAGCGTTATTGCCACTAACCATCTGTGTGGATTCATCAAAGTTTTTAAAACCTCACATAGGTCTGACATCAATGCCCACTCCTCGCTTGTGGATAGTGGCAGTTGACTAGAAAGGTGATGACCATGTTGCAGCTGGTATTCCACAACTGCCGTCTGTTGCTCACAAAGCCTGGCCAACATGTAGAATGTAGAGTTCCACCGCGTGCTCACGTCGCAAAACATTCGGTGAGCTGGAAGCTGCAAGTCCTGCTGCAGCGTTGACAGACCGGCTGAAGCTGTGGACGTGTGTCAGCCACCAGAGTTACGGCCAGGGCGTAATTACCATAGTGGCAGACTATGTGACTGCTATGGGGCCCAGGGCAGAAGGTGGTCCAGTTGGGATCATCCCTTCTTCTCCTGAAGATGAAAACTTGGTCAGGACTCTACGCTCTAAAATAACTTTTTTTTTAGCAAATGAGGCAGTGAAAAAAATGGCCCAAGGGTCATAGAAAGGGGTTTAGGCAGAAACCCTTCTGTCCTGTGTGAGGGGCTGGTTTGATCCTTGCTATGGGGCCCTTACTTCTCTATGTACGCCACTGATTACAGCCATTTTCAGACACAGCCATGCCTGCTTCTAGGTTAAGTGCCGAGAGTCACAGCTCGGTCCGGCCCCTTATACCCTGCCACAGTTCTGTGGCGGTGTGCTGTTTGTCCCCTAAACAGATCAGCTTCAGAACATCCTGTTGACGCTTACCCACAGCAGTGCTACAGTGCTTCCAGCTAGCAACTGATGGCTGACTGCTGTTGGAGGTGCAAGTGGAGGCGGAGGAGGAGAAGTGGGGGTTGGAGCCAGTCACATAGCTGCTGGCGTGAGGCGTTAATGGATGTAGGGCCCGCAATCCTGGGCATGGGTAGCACCTGTGCTATCCCAGGGTCCCCACTCACTCACGGCCTCAACAACATTCACCCAGTGTGCGGTCAGGGAAATGTCGCATTCCTGGCCACCAGCACTTGTCCATGTGGTGGACACATGGAGGTGAGGTGGTCCTTCCCAGTAAGTGCGTTGGTCAGTGCACTGGTGATGTTATGGGACACATGCTGGTGTAAGGTGGGTATGGCACACCGTGAAAAATAGTGGTGACTGGGGACTGCGTACCAAGGGACGGCCGCTGACATCAGACTGCGGAAGGCCTCAGTGTCCACAAGCCTAAATGACAACATTTCAAGGGCCAGTTATTTCAATAGTTGCGCTTTTAGTGCTATGGCCTGTTTGGGTGTTTGCGCTTATGTTCAAATGCCTGTGTTATCGACATTTGGACGCTGTGCTGGGACAGGGAAGTGGATGTTGTTGCTGACGGTTCATGCGAAGGTCCAGGTGAAGGGCGAGAGGCATCCGGGCCTGTGCCTTCGATAGGGGATTGGCCAGCAGTGCATAACACAGGGGAAGAGGAGGCAGTGGTGTGACCCACAGACCCATATTGTGGACCCAGGCGTTCGGCCCACTTATTAGGGTTGCAAACTACCACTCATTTGTCATCTGCACTTTCCTCAAAAAAGCACCATGCTGCGCTACACCTACCCCTTGGCTAGGTAGATTTATGCCTGGGAGTGCTTGGTGTAATGGTTGCGGGCCTGTTTGGTGTGGGCCGACTTCTTTATTTTGCAACCCCCCTGCCTCTTCCACACTGTTGCGGTGCTCTCCCCCTCTGTACTGCTGTCCTTGCTCGGCTTTTCACCTTCTCATGTTTGGTCAGTGACCTCATCGTCCACCACCTCCTCTTCCACTTCCTCACTCTGCTCATCCTCCTCACTTGACCTAACCACAACATCAGTGATTGACAACTGTATCTCATCATTATTCACCTCTTGAACGAATGATTGCCATTCACCACCGTCATCTTCTTGAGACTGTGAAGGCTCAAGAGGTTAGGAATCATGGCACAATATCTCAGGTACCTCTTCAAGCGTGCTGGGCGCGAGTGCCAAATCTAATAGTCGCGCTGGAAAGAGCTCCTCGGAGTATCGGAGTAGTGTGGGATCACTCATTTGGCAAGCCTCTTCATGTTGGGAGGAAGGATTATCAGAGTGAGGATTCGGTTGACCAGACTCTTGGTTACAGAGACTGGACTAGAGGGTGGTGCTTAACCGACTGGAAGAATTATCTTCAGCAATCCAAACACCCAACTGTTTGCACTGGTCGGACTTGCACAGTGTTGTCCTGCGCTGCCCAGCTAAGTTGGACATGAAGCTGGGTACAATGGGTGTTTTTATTTTTTTTCTGATGCACTGGCAGCAGTTACAGTTTTATTGCGCCCACGGCCACAGCCTCTGCGTGCACCATAAGCATCACCCCCACTTCCCCGTCCCTTAGTGCTCGCCTTCTTCATATTAATGGTTTTGTCACTAGATGTGGCGCAGATTGTTTTACCATCTGCTAAAGACACAGTTTTCGGACTGGAAGAATTATCTTCAGCAATCCAAACACCCAACTGTTTGCACTGGTCGGACTTGCACAGTGTTGTCCTGCGCTGCCCAGCTAAGTTGGACATGAAGCTGGGTACAGTGGGTGTTTTTTTTTTTTTTTCTGATGCACTGGCAGCAGGTACAGTTTTATTGCACCCAGGGCCACAGCCTCTGTGTGCACCATAAGCATCACCCCCACTTCCCCGTCCCTTAGTGCTCGCCTTCTTCATATTAATGGTTTTGTCACTAGATGTGGCGCAGATTGTTTTACCGTCTGCTAAAGACACAGTTTTCGGATGCAGGACAGTATATGTTACAGAAACCCACAGAATATGGACCCTATATTTGCCTAGATTATTGGAATTTGTAATACAGAAACCGTTTGCAGATGTTCTACAGTATTGGTTACAGAACACCACAGATTATGTTAGATGTGGCCCAGATTATTGGAATTTGTAATACAGAAACTGTTTGCAGATGTCCTACAGTATTGGTTACAAAACACCACAGATTATGGACACTATATGTGGCCAAGATTATTATAGACACAGTCTGCGGATGATGTACACTATATGTCACTAATAGGTATAAAATAAAAATATCTTGCTGCTGTCAAACACACACAGTAGTTCTTAAAAGGACTTTGGGAGTCGTTGAAAAGCTTTTGGCAGTAAAACAGCAAATGTCTCTCCCTGCACTATCTGTCCTTTCCGAAAAACTGTCCCTGAGACTGCAGGAGGTAAATAGATTGCTGCTCTAAAACACACAGTAGTCCTTAAAAGGACTTTTGGGTCTTGGAAAAGCTTTCTCTGAATAAAATCTGTGAAAATCGCTCCCTACACTGTCTTTCCCTCCCTACGCTCTGCTCTCCCTGTCTACGTCTAAGCCGAACATGCGTCATCGAGTGCTATATAGCACCCGAAGACGCGTTCCGGCCAGCCAATCACTGTAATGCCAGCAGCCAACATGGCTACTCGCAGTACAGTGAGGGCAATACTTACCTGCACCTTTATTGGCTGCATAAAACCCGCGAAACGTGTGGGGCGGAAACTCGAGCATTGCGGTCGAGCACAAGTGGTACTTGGTCGAGTACTGCCATATGCCGAGCATAGCGATGCTCGAGCCAAACAGATATTCGGCCGAGCATGCTCACTCATCACTACTTATATGTAGAAAAACCTTTATTGACGTATATCAGTAGAAAAAGAAATATACATTCGCCATTTGCTGATGCACTTATAACTTGAAAAACTTTTGTATTCGGCATTACGCAGTGCACTGATAAGCGGTAAAATCTTTTTTGAAATATTTCGGTGGAAAAAAATATTGTATTTATCATTCAGCGCTGCACTTATATGCGGTAGAGTCTTTTTTGAATTTTTTTTGTGGGGAAAAAACTTGTATTCGGCATTAAGCGCTGCATTTATATGTGTTACATCTTAAATGTAATGCACAGGTGGCTCTCTGGTGTCACAGTATGGTACGTGGTGCTTCTGTATAGTAGTACCCCAAAGACCACAAAACAAATATTATAAAATTAAAATTAAAATATTATAAAATTGAAATTAAAAATTGAAATTAATATTAAAATTAATACTATAAAATTAAAATTAATACGGGCACTCTGCTATATGCAACTGCACTGAAAACATTTATTGGAAATATATAAAAATATAAAAATATCACAAATGCAATGTTTATAGTAGACCAAGTATATCAATTGGGGCCCACACTAAATTGAGTGAACCTTAGATGGTATATGTGGTCTCCACTTTATATATAATTGAACCCTATTTTTCATAAATTCACAACCTTAAAACAAAATTATAAAATTATAAAGGAATATAAAAAATATAAAAATACCAAACTTATAAAAATATATAGAGTATGTCAGCATCAGTACTTGTCAATTGTCAAACCACTAGATAGTATTATTGGGTTAATGTGTAAATCACATACTGGGTGAGAGTAGTGTTGCTGACATATAACTCTGTAGAGGAATCTGTTACATCAAATGTAGCTATGGCAAAAGTATGTTTGTAACAGATGTTGTATCAGATGATTCTGAGGCAAACTCTGTATCAAATGCCAGGATTTAGAGGACTGGTAATATAAAACAAGAGAGCAAGGGAACAGTCATTCAAACTGTAGTGGATTGTTCCAAGTAATGGTATCTTTTGTAGTGAATGCCTATTCAGAAATCCTCTTCAATAAGCATATATAAGAGTGTTTCAGAGTATTTCAATCTGGAGTGCTCCCAATCTCATAGCTCATTCAATGTAGGAGTGTCATAAGGATTACATCTATTAATATAATTTACTGTATTTACAGTGGATATTATGCAGTCATGAATGATCTTATGGACATATGTGGTTTTATACGATTTTATACGGTTTTACCGTGTCTTCACCACCTAATTTGTGGCTAGATGTCTCCAGTATCTCTCTGCGTCTCTGGCTGGAATTGAATGAAGCAGCGAAGTGAAGCGGTGAGTGCCGATATGCTCTGTAGTCAGGCATCATCTGCACGTGGATTAGCGTGTTTCTCTCAGGGACTTTCAGTTTTCAGATGTGTGTATATTTGTGGCGTCCCACGTGATATACAACGTCATCTGGTAGAGACTTTCTGTCGGTAAAAGCATGCTTTTGATGAAACAAAGGTATCTGTTTTAGATTAAAATCTTTCCAGTAAACTATATTTTTATATATTTCCAATAAATGTTTTCAGTGCAGTTGCATATAGTAGAGTGCCCATAATAATTTAAATTTTATAATATGTGTTAAATCTTATCTTAATTATTTCGGTGGAGAAAAAACTTGTATTCGGCATTAAGCGCTGCACTTATATGCAGTAAAATCTTTTTAATTATTTCAGTGGATAAAAATTTGTATTCAGCATTAAGCGCTGCACTTATATGTGGTAAAGTCTTTTCAATAATTTCGGTGGAGATAAAACTTGTATTCAGTAGAGTTGAGCGACCACCTGGAAGTTCGGGTTTGCTGGGTTTGGCCGAACTTCACCCCACGGGGTGAACTTGACCCGAACTTGACCGAATCTCATTGAAGTCAATGGGGACCCGAACTTTGGGGCACTAAAATGTCTCTAAATAGTCCTGGAAAGGGCTAGATGGGTGGAAATTGAAGAGTAGAGGGGGTAAGAGTAGGACAAGTGCCCTGCAAACAAATTTGGATAGGGAAATAACTTAAAATAACATAAAATACATACAAATTAAAAATTAACGTAAACCTGAGCACAAGTGAGTGACAGTGGCACCTGCCACCCCACAAACAGAGGATGTTGCAGCAACGCCACCACATCTTTCACCGTCACCAAGCATCTCCACACTATCCCATGGAAGCGTTCAGCTGTCAATCTCCCAATTAGGAAAAGAAATAGAAAGAGGAAGTACCCCCTACCCACCCACGATCCCTGGCCCTGAATGCCAGGATTTTAAAATTCCTGGTCCTTTGAAATGCTGTCATTCTGTCTGATGGAGAAGGATGGATACTTTTAAAAACTTATGGCGGTGGCTGTCCCACAATACATGGTTCCCAGCCGCCACTACTTTTCCAGGCAAGCCATCCCTTCCTGCACAACCAACTGGCGGGCAAAATCAGATGTGCACTGCGCAATGCCATCTGTGGCATTTCCACATAACCACCAATACGTGGACCGGTAAGCACGGGCAGGGAAGTTATATCTCCCTAACAGCACACTGGGTAAATGTAGTGGCGGCTGGGCCAGAGGCAGATGGCAGTTTGTCGCATGTCCTTCCACCCCGAGGATTTCCAGGGCATTTCTTTTTGCCTCATGTTGCCGCCTCCTCCTATTCTGCTTCCTCCTCCTCTACCACCTCCTCATCCTTTCAGCGTAACACCTTCACTACCAACATCAGCACAGCCAGGGGAAAACTACAGCAGGCTGTTCTGAAACTTATCTGTTTGGGGGAGAAACCCTACACCGAGCAGGAGCTGTGGATGGGCATGGAACAACAGACTGATGAGTGGTTGGTGTCACTGAGCCTCAAGCCTGGCCTGGTGGTGTGCGATAATGGGTGAAATCTCGTAGCAGCTGGGCCAAGCCGGTTAGACACACATCCCTTGCCTTGCGCATGTGCTGAATTTGGTGGTGCAGAAATTCCTGACAGTGGTACACCTGGCAGAGAAAATCAATTCAGTTAATCCAGCTCTTAGATTCTGGTGGGAAAAATTCACTTTTATTGGTGCTCAAGGACCCCTTCGGCCTAAGCCGCAGATGTGACAGGAAAATGATTTTATTAAATTTCTCAGTTAGATTGTTGGGTAACATTTCCACGGTTATCAGGACTTTTTATTATGAATCGTAACAAAAACTATACAAGGTACATTTCAAAAAGAGAAAATTAACCCGACCCCCCCCCCCTTTCACTCAAACCACTCATTAATGCCCATTCACAAGCTATTTCCAAAATTACTTTAAACATATTTAAATAACTATAAGTCAGATAAACTAAATAAACAAACAAAACTATATTCACTGGCCTACCCTTAACTTATAAGGCAAGTCATATACAAGTGGCTCGGAGGGTGGGTTCCTGCACCAACATAGGCCAGGTACACAATTGTCCAGCCAGGGCACAGTTCTGGAAGAGGAGGAGAAGAAACCGTGTTCACAGCAGGGTGGCACCCAAAGCAGCTCACGGCCATCATTTGAGCGTGGCTGGGTGGATACGGAGGACACAGATGATACACCTCCCACAGAGGACAGCTTGTCGTTGCCTCTGGGCAGCCTGGCAAACATGAGCAGCTACATGCTGCAGTGTTTGCGCAATGACTGCCGAGTTGCCCACATTCTAACCTGTGCAGATTACTGGGTGGCCACCCTGCTGGATATCTGTTACAAGGACAACGTGCCGCCCTTAATTCCATCACTGAGGCATGATCAGAAGAAGCCAACACTGGTAGATGCACTGCTGATGGCATTCACATCTGACACCGGGGGCTCAGTGGAAGCACGAGGCTAAAGCAGAGGAGGAGGAGGAAGAAGTCGCCAATGCAGCTGGGTCACCGCCCGCACCTCAGAAGGCATGGTTAGCATGGCCGAAATGTGGAAAAGATTTGTCACCACGCCACAACAACCAGCACCACCAGCAGATATGGAACGTCTTAGCAAGAGGCAGCATTTCCGCAAAATGGTGGAATAGTATCTGTGCACATGCTTACACGTACTGACTGATGGGCCTGCCCAGGGTCGTAGCTACAGGGGAAGCAGGGAAAGTGGCTGCTTTGGTGCCCTGACCAAGAAGGGGCCCATCCAGGAGGAGGAGGACTAAAAGACTTTGTCAGGGCCCCCTCAACAGTATTATACAATAAAATTGTATACAGTGGCAGTATAGACAGTGTAGAAAATGTATTGAACAGCTGCCTGGTCTGAGAGAGCTATCTTTAGTAGCCACAGGAATGGGGGCAGAATGAAAGGAAGGGGTTGCGAAAAAATTACTCTGCCGCATTCAAATTCTGGGTCTCCAAATTGGGGACATGGCCTCAGCTTCACCTTTACGCCTTGGAGATGCTGGCCTGCCCTGCAAGCAATGTATTGTCTGAACGTGTGTATAGCACAGCTGGGGGTGTTATCACAGACAAGCGCAGCCGCCTGTCCACAGCCAACTTGGACAAACTCACGTTCATTAAAAAGAACCAGGCATGGATCCAACATGACTTGTTCGTACCTTATGCAGAATAGACATATTCTGTATACCTGCCTCAGCCAACCATTGTTATACTAGAGCGCACTTACTCTTTGTTTTCTTTTATATTTCCCAATGTTTTGGGGTCTACGCAATTTATAAAAAAAGAAAACAAAACACATTGTTGTTGGCGACTACCTTTGGCTTCACAGCCAAAAAAGGCTTTATGTCAGGCAACAATGTAACCGCCAATTGTAATGAACTAAGTTCCCTGTCTGCTATGCAGTGCATGGGTACTTTGAAAGAAAGAATTGGTACAGATCAGTCAACAATCTGAACGCCACCTAATTACAGCATATATTTCCCAGTCAGGTATGCAGAGCAGGGGTAGTTTGAAAGAAAAAAGGGGTCATGGAGTTTCCCCGTCATCAGGCATCTGTTTGCCCCGCTAAAGGATTATTTTAAAAGTGTATAGAAGCCACAAGGGGCCCCCACACTGCAGATTTATCATGGAGATTTTACAGCATATAACTACATCACTCAACAATATAAACGCGGCCAAATTTACAGAATATAATTCCCAGTCAGGTATGCAGTACAGAGGAACTTTGAAAGAAAGAAGTGGTTCAGATCACCTAACAATCTGAAGGCCACCTAATTTAATGAATATATTTCCAAGTCAGGTATGCAGTGCAGGGGTACTTTATGGCCCAAGAATGCAACATACGATTTTTAGAAATTTACCGCGCTGTCATATATGCAGAGCAGGGGTTTGTATATGGCAAAAATTGGCAAAATGTCACCCACCAATGTAGCACATGATTTTTATAAAATTTACCTCCCTGTCACCTATGCAGAGCAGGGCTTTGTATACGGCAAAACTGGCAAAATGTCACCCACCAATGTAACAGATGATTTTTTGAAATTTACCTCCCTGTCACCTATGCAGAGCAGGGGTTTGTATATGACAAAACTGGAAAAAAAACTTTTTTTTTCAGCATTGTATGCAAAAGTGCTCTCGGCACAGCAGTACGGGTTTATTCCACCAACTACAGAAATGCAGTTTTTCACCGCAATATTTTAAAACAGTTTTTTTAGCGTTGTATGCAAACGTGCTCTGTGGCACAACAGTACAGGTTTATTCCACTTAATTACAGAAATTCAGTTTTTCACAGCAAAATTTTAAAACAGTTTTTCAGCATTGTATGCAAACGTAATCTGTGGTAAGACAGTATGGGTTTATTCCACCAACTACAGAAATGCAGTGTTTTAAAGCAAAATTATAAAACAGGTTTTCAGCAGTGTATGCAAACGTGCCCTGTGGTGCGACAGTACCGGTTTATTCCACCAACTACAGAAATGCACTATGTCACTGCAAAATTATAAAACAAGTTTTCAGCGGTGTATGCAAACGTGCTCTGTGGTATGACAGTACAGGTTTATTCCACCAACTACAGAAATGCACTCCAAAATTATAAAATATGTAATGTAGGGGGACTTGACCTGAAAGAAAAAAGAAATTATTCTTCCACTGAGCTACCAAAAAATAATTAGACTGATGTCCCTGTCAGGCCTGCACACATGCAGGTCACATGCAGTATCAAGGACACTGCAGTTGCTAAAATTGCTGCCATCCCCACCTCAGTAACTGATGGATTAATAATTATTTTGCACTATCACTAAGCTCAGGGCTGGGTATACATATGTAGCATAGCACCCTCAATAATTGCTGTAGTTTCAAGATTTCACATCACCAAGTACAACAGATTTCTTCCCTAATCTCTCCCTGAGAGCCCCAGCAGCAACCTGTCTCTACAGGAAGAGCAGCAGAGTGACATGCAGCGCTACGTGACTCCAGCTTATATGAGGCTGGGTCACATGCTGCACTTAGCCATAACAGAAATGCCAATAGTAGGCATTGCTGTGATGGCTTCTTAGGAAAGTAGTGAAGCGCTTGTTAGTTGGCTGCCCTGCAGCCTTTCAAAAAGCGGGAAGAAATCGCCGAACAATGACTTTTATGGAAATGTTCGGGTTCGGGTCCGAGTGCGGAAAAATAGCAAAGTTCGAGTGCGAACCTGAACTATACAGTTCGGGTTCACTCAACTCTAGTATTCAGCATTAAGCCCTGCACTTATCTGCGGTAAAATCTTGTTTGAATTATTTTGGTGAAAATACAAATTTCCACCGACTCCATTAACTTCCTCATCTCTTCACTATCATCGGACACAGTAACTTTACACCCACCCCCAAAGATACATATATAACGGGTTGCCAGCACCACCTAGGAGTGAATAAAGGTAAATGACACTGAAAGCCTGTTTAAGGGAATTACAGCATGATATCACAATACATTTGATTTAGACATTTAGCAAGAGATTAACGTGCCCACATATAGCACATAGTGGGACACTGCATCAAGATGAACCAGGCTTGGATGAGCCAGGATTTCCACACACCAATGCCTGATGCATCAGACTAGATCATCCATGGTGCGACACCAACAATTTGACAAAAAAGACAGATTTCTTCTGGCTACCTGCCTCAGCTACTATTCTGATGCTGTTATCCGCCTGATGCTACACATTCAATGCCATTTGCTCCTTCTTTCACCCACCATCTTCAGCGGGTACTGGTATTGCCATTCACCTCCACAGTATGTCACATTGCCACTCTGTGGCCTCCTGATGCTGCCGCCACCTCCAGACTCTGTCATTGTGCAACTCTGTGGACTACTCATGCTGCTGCCACCTCCACACTCTGTCATTGCCCCGCTCTGTGGTTTCCTCAGGCTGCTGACACCTCCAGACTCTGTCATTGTGCTGCTATGTGGTCTCCTAATGCTGCCACCTCCAAACTCTGTCGTTGTGCCACTCTCTGGCCTACTCATGCTGCCGCCGCCTTCACACTCTGTCATTGTGCCGCTCTGTGGTATCCTCATGCTGCTACCACCTTAAGACTATGTCATTGTGCCGCTCTGAGGTCTCCTCATGCTGCCTCCACCTACAGGCCCTGTCATTGGGCCACTCTGTCTTCTCCTCATACTGCTTCCACCCTCCCCACTTCATGACTGGTCCACTATTGTGGCTTTCGGCCTGGCTGACATCATCATTTATTTGACACTTCTTCTGATCTGTCAGAAGGAAGGAAAAACGAGACGCACAACGGATCCTGTCTGTGTAGCAGCTTTAAGGCCTGTATAGTCCCATCGGAATTGGCTTATTATTTGGTAGCAAAAAGCAGGAGTGGGTAGAAAACACAGAAGACATGCAAATATTACATTAACGTGTCATTTCTGTTTTAGATCCACTCAGTTTTTTTTTGCCTTTATCAATACTGACGGATTATTGTGCAACTGCTGACCGAGTGAAGGCGTATGATCCACAGGCAGGACCGTTTTTCTGGGTAATTGTTCTGATGGATCAGAGAATGGGGAAAATTAATCAGTGATGTCAACACAAACTTACTGCTGACACCATCTCTTCTCTGTTGGGGGGGTTACTTGTATAAGCGTTTAATAGAACAGATTCTGTAGATATCTATATAGAATCAGCTGACGAGGGTGTAAAAGGAGTGCGCTTCTTCTTGGCGCTAACATCTACCGGTAAGGCTGAGTTGATACTTGAGTTATTGGGTCAGTTTTGACCCCGTGACTCTAATAGCGACGCCTGTCATCTGTCATACGGACTCACAATATTATTTCACTACCAAAGCAGACTCCCTATGCGTGTTCTTGCAAGGCACAGTGTTCTACACCATTATAAAGGCTCTCAGCAGCTAGGAAATAGTTTTTTTTTTTTACATAATTCGCAGCAAATATATTCAGATCGAATCAAAATTTTCCCCAAAAATTCGCTCATCTCTAGTGCTTACCTAATGTTTATGGGCAAACATAATATAAAGAGAGAGGTACCCTATACCATCCCACCATGGGTGCACCACAGAAGGATATTGCCTTCCATCATGAACATATGAGCATGTAAATATATATTTACACAAAGTTGAGTGTTTGTATGTGTGTGTGTGTATGTCCGCTAAAGGAATCCACACCGTCATATTTACAATCACAAAATTTTGCACATAGGTACATTAGGTGTCCAGAAATGTTTTAGACCGGGTCTTAGCTCTCTAGCATTCCTGAGATATTCCCAAAAAATGCATTACCCAATAAAACCCTGGTCACATGACCCTTGCCAAATTTTGCCAAATTTTTTTTTCTGTGAACTCGCCATGCCCCTCACATTATACCTTGGGGTGTCTTCTTTCCACAATGGGGTCACATGTGGGGTATTTCTACTGCCCTGGCATTTTAGGTGTCCTAAAGTGTGAGAATCCAAATGCGTAAAAATGCCCTGTGAAATCCTAAAGGTACTCATTGGTTTTAGGGCCCCTTTGCGCATCTTGGCTGCAAAAAAGTGTCACTCATGTGGTATCGCCGTACTCAGGAGAAGTAGGGCAATGTGTTTTGAGGTGTATTTTTACATATACCCATACTGTGTGTGAGAAATATCACTGTAAACGACAACTTTTACATTTTTATTCAAAGTTGTCAATTTACAGAGATATTCACACACAGTATGGGCATATGTAAAATACACCCAAAACACATTGCCCTACTTCTCCTGAGTACGGCGATACCACATGAGTGACACTTTTACAGCCCGAGACTGCAAAGGGCCCAAATTCCAACGAGTACCTTTAGGTTTTATATGGCTGCTCACAATTTAGCCCCGCCCAAAATGCCAGAACAGTACAAACACCCACAAATGACTCATTTTGGAAAGAAGACACCCCAAGGTATTCGCTGAGGGCATAGTGAGTCCATGAAAATTTAACTTTTGTCAAAAGTTAGCAGAAAGGTGAACTTTATGAGAAAAAACAATCAAAAATCAATTTCCGCTAACTTGTGCCAAAAAAATCTTCTATGAACTCGCCATGCCCCTCACAGAATACCTTGGGGTGTCTTCTTTCCAAAATGGGGTCACATGTGGGGTATTTATACTGCCCTGGCATTTTAGGGGCCCTAAAGCGTGAGAAGCAAAATGCGTAAAAATGCCCGTCCTAAAGGTACTCATTGGTTTTAGGGCCCTTTTGCGCATCTTGGCTGCAAAAGTGGCACACATGTGGTATCGCCGTACTCAGGAGAAGTCGGGCAATGTGTTTTGGGGTGTATTTTTACATATACCCATACTGTGTGTGAGAAATATCTCTGTAAACTGACAACTTTGACATTTTAAATGTCAAAAGTTGTCAGTTTACAGCAGATATTCTCACACGCAGTATGGGTATATGTAAAATACACCCCAAAACACATTGCCCTACTTCTCCTGAGTACGGCGATACCACATGAGTGACACTTTTTGCAGCCCGAGTGCGCAAAGGGGCCCAAATTCCAACGAGTTACCTTTAGGTTTTATATGGCTGCTCACACATTTAGCTCTCAGCGCCAAAATGCCAGAGCAGTACAAACACCCACAAATGACCCCATTTTGGAAAGAAGACACCCCAAGGTATTCGCTGAGGGGCATAGTGAGTCCATGAAAATTTAACTTTTGGTCAAAAGTTAGCAGAAAGGTAGACTTTATGAGAAAAACAATAAAAATCACATTTCCGCTAACTTGTGCCAAAAAAAATCTTCTATGAACTCGCCATGCCCCTCACAGAATACCTTGGGGTGTCTTCTTTCCAAAATGGGGTCACATGTGGGGTATTTATACTGCCCTGGCATTTTAGGGGCCCTAAAGCGTGAGAAGAAGAAAATGCGTAAAAATGCCCCTCCTAAAGGTACTCATTGGTTTTAGGGCCCTTTGCGCATCTTGGCTGCAAAAAGTGGCACACATGTGGTATCGCCGTACTCAGGAGAAGTCGGGCAATGTGTTTTGGGGTGTATTTTTACATATACCCATACTTTGTGTGAGAAATATCTCTGTAAATTGACAACTTTGAATAAAAAAATGTAAAAAGTTGTCGTTTACAGCAATATTTCTCACACGCAGCATGGGTATATGTAAAAATACACCCCAAAACACATTGCCCTACTTCTCCTGAGTTCGGCGATACCACATGAGTGGCACTTTTTTGCAGCCAAGGTGCGCAAAGGTGCCCTAAAACCAATGAGTACCTTTAGGATTTCACAGGCCATTTTTACGCATTTGGATTCTCACGCTTTAGGGCCCCTATAATGCCAGGGCAGTATAAATACCCCACATGTGACCCCATTTTGGAAAGAAGACACCCCAAGGTATTCCGTGAGGGGCATGGCGAGTTCACAGAATTTTTATTTTTTGGCACAAGTTAGCGGAAATTGATATATTATTTTTTTTTATTTTGTTTTTACAAAGTCTCATATTCCACTAACTTGTGACAAAAATAAAATTTTACATGAACTCACCATACCCCTCACGGAATACCTTGGGGTGTCTTCTTTCCAAAATAGGGTCACATGTGGGGTATTTATACTGTCCTGGCATTTTAGGGGCCCCTAAAGCGTGAGAAGAAGTCTCGAATCCAAATGCGTAAAAATGCCCTCAGAAATCCTAAAGGTACTCATTGGTTTTAGGGTCCCTTGCGCACTCCAGGCTGCAAAAAGTAACACATGTGGTATCGCCGTACCAGGAGTAGTAGGGCAATGTCTTTGGGGTGTATTTTTATATATACCTATACTGTGTGTGAAAATATCTCTGTAAACGACAACTTTTAAAAATTTTATACAAAGTTGTCAGTTTACAGAGATATTTCTCTCACCCAACATGGGTATATGTAAAATACACCCTAAAACACATTGCCCTACTTCTCCTGAGTACGGCGATACCACATAAGATACCACTTTTTGCAGCCTGAATGCAAAGGGGCCCAAATTCCAACGAGTACCTTTAGGTTTTACATGGCGGCTCACAATTTAGCCCCGCCCAAAATGCCAGAACAGTAAACACACCTCACAAATGACCCCATTTTGGAAAGTAGACACCCCAAGGTATTCACTGAGGGGCATAGTGAGTCCGTCTGAGATTTCTTTTTTTTGCCAGAAGTTAGCAGAAATTGAAACTTTTTTTTTTTTTTCTCAGAATAGTGTCATTTTCCGCTAACTTGTGAAAAAATGAAATGATACATGAACTCACCATGCCCCTCCGCGAATACTTTGGGGTGTCTTCTTTCTAAAATGGTGTAATTTGGGGATATTTATACTATTCTGACATTCTAGCACCTGAAGAAACATGACAGGTGCTCAGAAAGTCAGAGCTGCTTCAAAATGCAGAAATTCACTTTTTTGCACCATAGTTTGTAAACGCTATAACTTTTACCCAAACCAATAAATATACACTTATTGGACTTTTTTTATCAAAGACATGTAGAACAATAAATTTAGAGAAAAATTTATATAGAAATGTAGTTTTTTTAACAAAATTTACAACAGAAAGTGAAAAATGTCATTTTTGCAAAAATTTCGTTAAATTTGTATTAATGGCAAAAAAGTAAAAATGTCAGCAGCAATGAAATACCACCAAATGAAAGCTCTATTAGTGAGAAGAAAAGGAGGTAAAATTCATTTGGGTGGTAAGTTGCATGACGGAGCAATAAACGGTGAAAGTAGTGTAGTGCGGAATTGTAAAAGTGGCCTGGTCATTAAGGGTGTTTAAGCTAGGGGGCTTAAGTGGTTAATTAGAGGAAGTCTATGAGATCTGACCTCTCTTTGTGGAGGAGGTGTGGTTATACCTGTGTTTGGGAGAATTGAAAGATGCACGGTCTCTTCAATCGATTAATGCTTTGCATGAATTGAACCCACTTCACTTTGGAGACACGCTGCGAGTACCAACGAAGTTAATGGGAGGGCAGGGAACGGTGCTGGTCACAGTTAAGGGGACAGTCTGCTATGGAGGTCAGTGGTAAGGGCCGGGTGTGCTTTAGCGGTCACTGTTAAGAGGACGGTGTGTTGTGGAGGTCACATTTTAAGGTAACAGAGCTCTGTGGAGGTCGCTGTTAAGGGAGCAGGTTATTGTGGAAATCACTGTTAATGAGATGGGGTACTGTGGAGGTCACTAATAAAGGAGTGGCCGCTGTGGAGGTCACTGTTAAAGGGAGGGCGCTGTGGATGTTACTGTTAAGGGAAGGGCCCCTGTAGAGATCACTGTTAAAGGGAAGGTTACTGTAGATGTCACTGTTATAGTGAATACTGTCGATATATTTTAATGACACACACAAACATTAAATGAAATAGATGAAATATACCCGTGCGAAACCAGGTCCTTCTGCTAGTACAGTCCTGATCAAAAGTTTAAGACCACTTAAAAATGGCAAAAAAATCATATTTAGCATGGCTGGATCTTAACAAGTTTACAAATAGAGCTTCAACATGCAACAAGAAGAAATAGGAGTGAGACAAAACATTTTTTGAGCATTCAATCTAATTAAAACAACGAATAAACTGAAACAGGCTGTTTTACAGCTGATAAAAAGTTTAGGACCACACCTCCCAAAAAAACTAAACCCCCCAAAACAGAAATCCGACTTCCAAACATGAACTCAGTCGAGTAACTCCACCGTTATTGTTGATCACTTCAAAAATTTGTTTCGGCATGCTTCATGCAAGCGTTTTCATGAGGTGAGTGGGAACACAGCCGCACGAAGTGGTGAAGACGGGCAGCACGAAGGCCATCTAATGTCTGGAACTGTTGTCCATTTTTGTAAACTTCCCTTGTCATCCATCCCCAAAGGTTCTCAATTGGATTTAGATAAGGGGAACACGCAGGATGGGCCAAAAGAGTGATGTTTTTCTCCTGGAAGAAGTCCCTTGTCCTGTGGCCATTGTGTACTGTAGCGTTGTCCTGTTGAAAACCGTTACCACACAGACGAGGGCCCTCAGTCATGAGGAATGCTCTCTGCAACATCTGGACATAGCCAGCGGCCGTTTGACGAGCAGTTCTGTGTTCAAGGAGACGAGGTCTTTGAAGACGTTTTTAGTTTTTGAAGCCCTTCAGTCTCAGATGCCGACTGATGGTTATGGGGCTGCAGAAGTCAGCACCAGTAAGGGCCTTAATTTGGGTCGAGGATCATCCAGTGTCTTGACGGACAGCCAATTGGATCCTCTGGCTCAGTGCTGGCGAAAAAATTTTGGGTCTTCCACTTGACTTTTTTGTTTAATAACCCTCAGGATCATTTAAGAAATTCCAAATGACTGTCTTACTGCGTCTGTGAGAGACCCTGCTTATGCAGTTCAACAAACCGACCACGTTCAAAAAGGGAGAGTTTTTTTGCTTTTGCCATCACAACGTGTGACTACCTGACAGAAAATGACAATGAATCCACATCTTTGCACAGATTTGGCCTTTTAAAGGCATGTGGTCCTAAAATTTGGATCAGCTGAAAAAGAGCCTGTTTCAGTTTAATTGTTATTTTCAATTAATTGAATGCTCAAAAAATGTTTTGTCTCACTCTCATTTCTTCTTGTTGCATGTTGAAGCTGTACTTGGAACCTTGTTAAGATCCAACAATGTAAAATATGATTTTTTGCCATTTTTCAAGTGGTCCTAAACTTTTCATCAGGACTGTATATATGTGTGTATATATATATATATATGTATATAAATATTTGTAAGGCCTCGTGCACACAACCAGTATTTTTTTCAGTTTTTTTGCGTTCCGTGACCCATTCATTTCAATAGGTCAGCAAAAAAACCGTAATGTTCTCTGTATGCATTCCGTTTTCCATTTTTTCATATTATTTGCATGTGATATGGTGTAGCTGATTCTCATTTTATGTTTTAAAGGGGTTATCTGGTTTTACGACAACACAGGAATTCACCTGCAATAAAGAGATGATCATTACTTTCATGGCAGATCCCACTCTGGTTCCACTGGCCAGGATCTGTTTATCCTGCTGTAGCAGTGACATCACTTCAACAACCCATGACCATTGGCCTCAGCAGCGTAGCTAAATAATAATCAGTTCATTACTGCAGCTGGTTTCCTCCTGAAATTGCACAGCCCTTTTAAAAGTGGGGATTAATGGTATATCTGTAAATACTTTTGTTTACAAAATGAGTAAACTTGCATGCATGCATGTTTGAATGAAGGCTAAATATTGATATGTCAACAATTTCTTATAATAATAATAATTATTATATTCTAATACTGCTAAACTCACATAAAATGTTAACATGTGTCTATATGTATCAACACGCAATACACAAAAACAAGTATTTAGAAGCACATTTTATTTTACTGTAGCAAGACATGCACTTTCATCTGTCTGCATGCACCATATGATGATTCAGCAATCTATACCATCAATCCATCATACATATTTCAAAAGAAGATTATTATACTAGGGGAAAATACTTGCAAAAATAATATGGAAATCTGTAACTTGATGTAGAGTGTCAGAGAGCGTCTTACTCTTATTTACTTTATCAGGTTTTGCTTTCTCAAATCAATGGAAGGGCATCAAGTTCAGCTAATCCATATTTCTGAGTATGAAATTGAATTTATAGTCTGTAGCATGTTGACTACCGCTCACATTTAAGGCATAATTGATTTTTATTGAAAAGCCAGCAGGCACATAAAAATTTCCACAAACCACAAGGATGTTAAATTTCACCCAGTTCAGATAACAGTACCTCTTATTTATCTTTTAAAATGAAGCTTTTATATTTATGTGAGTCAATCCTGCAAATGTGTGACTGAATGTATGAAACTATGAACCCATATATCTGTTTTACAATATTGCTCTGAAGTATCTTTCTAGTAGTGTGATATATCAGCAATATACTAAAAGGTGCAATGAAGTTCAATATCGCTTTGCAGTATGTTATAGTAAAGATTTGTATTTATAGATTAAATGATTATAGGATTTTAATACATTGAGGATACCCCTTATCATTTTATCTACCCAAAAATAACAATCAGCAATAGAAACTGTATTGTAATTATTATAATAGGGGATCATGTATATAACAATACTGTTTATGGTCCTTATACTGGCATTCCAGGCATGGAGACTCTTAGGCCCCTTTCACACGAGCGAGTTTTCCGCGTGGATGCAATGCGTGATGTGAGCGCATTGCACCCGCACTGAATCCTGACCCATTCATTTCAATGGGTCTGTGTACATGAGCGTTTTTTCACGTATCTCTTGTGCGTTGCGTGAAAATCGCAGCATGTTCTATATTCTGCGTTTTCACGCATCCTTAGCCCCATAGAAATGAATAGGAATGCGTGAAAACGCATTGCATCCGCAAGCAAGCGCGGGTGCGTTGAGTTTTTCACTGATGGTTGCTAGGAGATGTTGTTTGTAAGCCTTCAGTTTTTTATCACGCGGGTGAAAACGCATCATAACGCACTGAACGCAATCGCAGGCAAAACTGAATGGCTTTGCCTGTGAAATCGCACAGTTTTCAGTGAACGCATCCGGACCTAATCCGGACACGCTCGTGTGAAAGGGACCTTAGTGTGCTGAATGAGGAAGCCTATTCACCACAACATGCTACATTTGCAAAAAAAAAAAAAAAAAGCTTTTGATGCTGCAATCCATAATAAATAGTTTCACACATTCAGCAAAGGTCAAAAGGTAAGAATGAAAAAAAAAATATTTAGCATCTTTCTTTAGCTGGATATATCTGTACAATATAAAACAATTCACATAGGTACTATGCCATTTCTGCACCAAATATAGTACATTGATCATATTTCATATTGTTGTTGTTATTTTACTCATAGTTATTTAAACACTTTTAGGCATTTTGCCTGTGTTTTTTATACGGTGACAAATTTCCAGCAGAAATTTTATGACATCCTACCTACTAATATATTTGAAAATGTGTTAGCTGGAAAGAAAAACCACCCAATTCTTTTTTGAGGGTATGCATTTAGTGGTTTTATGTAGTGATGAGCAACTTTCTGGAAATAACATTAATACATGTAACCAACAAAAATGTGACTTAGTTCTTCAATGATGGGGTACTCCACAATGTAAATGCAACAATTTTAGGGTTCTTCTAAAAATTGAAGGGGTACTTAAAGATTTCTTTCACACTTAGGCCCCTTGCACACGACAGTATTTTGCGGACCGTATCCTGGCAGTTTTTTCAGTTCAGTATACTGACAGTATACTGAACCATTCACTTCAATGGGTCTGCAAAAATACTGAAGTGTCTCCGTATGCCTTCCGTTTCCGTTTTTCCTGTTCCGTTTAAATATAGACCATGTCCTATTCTTGTCCGCAAATAACGTTCAGTGGCTCCATTCAAGTCAATGGGTCCGCAAAAAAATGGAAAGCTTATACGGAAAGGCATCCGTATGTCTTCCGTATCCGTTCCGCTTTTGCTGAACAACCTATTGAAAATTTTAAGACCAGCCCAATTTTATTATGGAATTAATGTATACTGTATATGCCAAACGGAAAACGGAACGGAACAACGGAACTAAACGGAAACAAAACGGAAACAAAAACGGAACCACGGATCCGTAATAAGCGGACAGCAAAACACTGAAAAAAATACAGCCTTAGGCTACATTCACACGTCCGCTAAGTGTTTTGGCGGATCCACGGAGCCGCGGATCCGCAAAAACACGGACACACCGGCAATGTGCATTCCGCATTTTTGCGGACCGCATATTGCCCGGACTCCATAGAAAATGCCTCTTCTTGTCCGCAATTGCGGACCAGAATAGGACATGCTCTATTTTTTTGGCGGAGCCGCGGACCGGAAAATCGGCGGCGCGCTCCGCTAGGATCGATGCGGAGAGCACAGTGTGTGCTCTCCGCATCTTTCCCGGCCCCATTCACAGTCAATGGGTCCGCATGTATTCCGCAAAATTGCGGAATACATGCGGACTACATTGCGGACGGTGAATAAGGCCTTAGGCTGTTTACAAGTATGAATTATATTATAAGGATCAGCTATATCAGTATACTGTATGATTTAAATATGGCAGAAGCATCTTTGGCACGACAATGTGGCATTTATGTTTATTCAATTTATACTAATGTCTAATGGTAGAGAAGAAAACATAAATCACACATTTGCATGCTATGCAATGATCTATTGCAACTAAACATAATTCATAAATGTGAACACAAGGCTCTGTGCATTTGTTTTTTATCAAAATGAATAGCTCCTGGTGGATTTTTTTGAGTAGGTCCATACATTACACCACATGGCCACCACCACCACTGCAACACTGCAGATGGCCAAACAATTTATACTGATAAATGAAAATCTAAAAATATTATGCAAAATACATTAAGTAATTAAAACATTACAATATAGACAAAAGTTTGGACCTATATTCCAGTAAATGTACCCACAAAAGGTATTGTACCTGGAATTTAAAGTTCCCCTTGGGCCAATATATAGTCTAGACAGCTTTTACTTGTCACACAATAATACAGGATATATTTATTACATGCAAGATGTGTTTTGACATTTGGTTATCACTTTTTCAGTGAGTAAACATAGAAACATAGAATGTGTCGGCAGATAAGAACCATTTGGCCCATCTAGTCTGCCCAATATACTGAATACTATGAATAGCCCCAGGCCCTATCTTATATGAAGGATGGCCTTATGCCTATCCCATGCATGCTTAAACTCCTTCACTGTATTTGCAGCTACCACTTCTGCAGGAAGGCTATTCCATGCGTCCACTACTCTCTCAGTAAAGTAATTCTTCCTGATATTACTTTTAAACCTTTGCCCCTCTAATTTAAAACTATGTCCTCTTGTAGCAGTTTTTCTTCTTTTAAATATTCTCTCCTCTTTTACCGTGTTGATTCCCTTTATGTATTTAAAAGTTTCTATCATATCCCCTCTGTCTCTTCTTACTTCCAAGCTATACATGTTAAGGTCCTTTAACCTTTCCTGGTAAGTTTTGTCCTGCAATCCATGTACTAGTTTAGTAGCTCTTCTCTGAACTCTCTCCAAAGTTTTAATATCCTTCTGCAGATATGGTCTCCAGTACTGCACACACTACTCCAAATGAGGTCTCACTAGTGCTCTGTAGAGCGGCACGAGCACCTGCCTCTTTCTACTGTTAATGCCTCTCCTTATACACCCAAGCATTCTGCTGGCATTACCTGCTGCTCTATGACATTGTCTGCCCACCTTTAGGTCGTCTGATATAATGACCCCTAAATCCCTTTCCTCAGATACTGAGGTTAGTACTGTATCACTGATTTTATATTCTGCTCTTGGGTTTTTACGCCCCAGGTGCATTATCTTGCTCTTATCGACATTAAAGTTTAGTTGCCAGATTTTTGACCATTCCTCTAGTTTTCCTAAATCCTTTTCCATTTGGTGTATCCCTCCAGGAACATCAACCCTGTTACAAATCTTTGTGTCATCAGCAAAAAGACAAACCTTACCATTGAGGCCTTCTGCAATTTCGCTGATAAAGATATTAAACAATATGGGTCCCAGAACAGATCCCTGAGGTACCCACTGGTAACAATACCATGGTCTGAATATACTCCAAGTAAGTAGGTGCTGGAGGACAGATGGGGGATTACTGTATGGTCTACTTCATTCTCCTTCATTACTGACACCATTAAATGTACAGGGTCAGACTACTAACCTACAAGAGAATCAGAACGTCCTCCAGTGGACCCAGTGATTCAAGCAGAAGAGAACCCCATTTTAAGTAGATTTTTAAACCATTAACTTGCAACTAGTATCTGTTTATTATGGATTAATTCAAAATAACCAATTTGGCCATATCAATGGCTTGTCCTTAATAAAAAGTTAGTAAATAACAAATTAAAGTGGATGTTGTATTGGTGGAATTTAGACAAGGAACCATGATACCTAAATCCAGGTCTGGATATGTCATGGTGTTTTTCTCCTTAAGCTGTACAATTGTGATTTTAGGGTGCCACTTCCTTTTTTCCTTTCTCCATTCTAAACAGTGAGCAGAGGTCAGTCCCTCTTTCAGTCAGTTTGCACAAGTTTCTGAACAGCTACAAAGACACATTATCATCTGCTAAAAGATACTTGTTCATATTGTTAGGCCATATAAATGACGTGTCTGTATTGCAACTGCAGAATATAGAGCATGGCATTCAAGCAAGCGGAAAGCAAGTATATGGTGAAGGATCTGATGGGACACTAACAAGACCTAACAAGCACAGGTTGGATGTCAATTTTTCCAAACATAAAGGGAGTTAAAAATGTGTTCAGCTAAATTGACAAAGAGTGGGGGAGATTACTGAGATTACTAATGCTGAATTAAAGATAGCAACTCAATCATCATGTTTCTTATCCACCCTTGGCTTATGAAGTGTATCACACAATGGTAATCAAGTGTATAATGTGAGATTTAAATAGGACATGCATATTTTTTTTTTTTTTTTTTTAGCAGGTGAGTAAATAGAAAGCATTGGGGCCCCTCCTACTACACGTCTCTGCTACCTCCTACTGCCTGCCCCTGCCCCACCCCCTTTTCAACTACAAAGAAAAAAAAAGTATTTAATCTTTTTAACCCCCACCCATGTACTAAAAGTCCAAATTCTTATCTTTTCCTCCCCATCATGGAATTATACCAATTTACCACCCACTTCCCCTCACTTAGTATCATGAACTACTGCAGTCTGATCATGTTCCCCCATGAACTGCGTCTGTAATGATATCAGCCTACCCATTAACTGCATTGCAGTTGCAGTCTTATAAGCCAGCCATAGCACCCCTTTACCGCAGATTCCATCAAATTCAAAAGGAAAAATAATGCTCTGTGCAGGGGTATTTTGTCTTCCTATGCTAGAACAGAATACCGGAATCTGATCACATACCGGAATCTGATGGCCTTACCGCATGAACTGTGACAACTGCTGCTCTTTTTTATATAGTTTGCGATCCTTCCCCCAATGGACTGTGCCTTTTTTAAATATGGAGGGACTGACCATAAAAATTGAAAAAACTTGTATTAAAAAAAAAAATGATTGCTTGTAGATGATAATGAACACTAATAGCACCTATTTTGTCGAACACTGTATGATTACCAGAAAAAAATATATACTTTCTTTTTCAAACCATACACCTAATTTATGATTAAAAAGCAAAAAATACTGTATATGTATAAAAATAATTTACTAAACACGACTGCACTGGATAGTAAAAAAAAGAGAACACCACAAAAATCATGTTGATAGCCCAACAAATAAAAATGTTAAGCCATTAATATAATGCCTGCTAAAACAACTAAACTGTGTCTAGTTCTGATACCAGAACCAGTTAATGTTATAATACCTGATCATGGAGCTAGCGCCGAGAGTGGATGGCAGTGTGAGTGTGTAGCTCCGTCAGCAGCATCGCCCTAAAAGCTTGAAATTACTGCCTGTTTGATCCACGATGGTGAAGATTGGTGGCTCGAAGCCTGGAGAACCCCAGGGCCAGCAAAAACCTTCGGTGGCAAGCGGGGACATGGAGAAGTTTATTAGAAAAGCGGCGGCCACGTATGTAGCCCGTGATGGCAAGATGGCGCCGACCTCCCCTCATGTGCCTGGCCGCAAGCCTGCCGACCCGGAAGTTAGGCCGCAAGGTGAGCCCGACTCAGACACCCTGCCTATATCCCGCTCCTTCCTGAAGGAGACTCTAGCATCCTCCTTAGCAATTGCCCTGGAGCCCATTAGCGCGGACATAGCAGACATTAAACAAGATGTCCGTCACGTCGGCAGGAGGGTGGAAGCACTAGAAGACGCCCAGGTCCCCATGCTCCAGCACCAGCGGGCAACAGAACGACATCTAGCCTCTATTCAAGCCAATTTGAACTCCCTCTACTGTGCAATTGAGGATCAAGAAAATAGGGGACGGCGCAATAACCTGCGATTTAGGGGACTACCTGAAACCGTCCCACCAGGTGATCTCTCTAACACGATAGTCCAGATATGCCTATCCTTACTAGGCCCGGACACTGCTCATGAAGTGATGCTGGAGCGTGCACACAGGGCTTTGAGACCAAAGCCTCTCCCAACAGCTCCGTCAAGAGACGTTATCTGTAAATTTGCCAGTTTTCAAGTGAAAGAAGCTGTTCTGTCTAAGGCCAGAGAGGTCAAGTCAGTGGTTTGGGACGATCATGAAGTCCTTATTTTTCAAGACCTAGCCCAGTCCACACTGTTAAAACGGAGAGCCCTGAAGCCCCTCACGGACTGGTTACGCTCCCACAACACGCCCTACCGTTGGATGTATCCCTTTGGACTTTCTTTCCTTTATGAGGGGAAGAGGATCTCTATCTCATCACATGCGGACTTATCATCAGTCTACGACCATCTCAGGATTGATCCGCTAGATATTCCAAACTGGGATCCTGTCCAGGCCCTGATTGATCTCCCCGGCACTGCCTCCTACAGAGGCCTGGGAGAAACTCAGCGCACCTCGAAAGCACAGAGGACCAAGAGACACGCTCCAGGATCGCAACCTAGACGGCTCTCAATGGACACCTGAAAAAGCGTCTCTTGATCATCGCACAGTTTTCCGGTGTAGTACTGTCGTGCCTACATACCATTATCTTAGTAACTAACTTTGATATTGTTCAGAGCTGAATTTTTCTCCAATGCGTCTTAAAATGGGACTATTGGCTCTGATTGGATGACCATGTTATGTTTAGCATTTTATGATGCTTTCTGTGCCTTTATAAGCTGTCTTTCTCCCCTGCTACGAACCACTGCTTTCCTACACCCTACCTGCTCCTTCATCTCCCTCTATTTTTATTACCTTTTTCCTCCCTGGCATGTCCTCATACCATCTGATAAGCAACTCATTGTGTCTATGTCGGACGAACCTAGCTCACTGACTACAATGCCTCATCAAGCACTCTCTCGCTACATATACACAATTGAGAGACTCCACAATTACTTGTCTGTGTCCTCAGGTATACTACTGCTATCTCCCCTTTCCTCCCCTAGCCACTGACCCTCTAGATACTGATTCATTTCTAATGACGCTGACGGCGTGTACAGTGCTTGTAGCTCCCCTTTCTGCTCCCTCTCCTCGATCCTGCTGTGGCCCACCTTCCCTTCTACCTCTGGGTCAATCTCCCAGCCCAGGGCGATGCTACCTTATGTCACTGAACCCCTCTCTTCCTTATTTCACATTCTTCCCTTTTTCTCCCCCACCCTCCTTCACCCCACTGATCCCTTGGTGAGTGAGGGACGAACATTTCTCTAGGCTCCACTTGGTTGGAGCTGATCAGTGCCATCTGATATTGTCCGAACACCGGCCTTATATGTGGTACTACTGTTCTAGTTTTGTATTGTTTATTTACTGTTTAGTTAGTGTTCAACTATGCCTCATGACTCCACACAATTGGTTAACGTATCATTATAACATGTGTACCATGGTTCCTATGGCTGACCCCTCTTGGGCCCTCGATCTGGTCCACCAACCTTCTAGCCAGACATGGCAGACCTACGAATAGCTTCATATAATGTAAAGGCTTTAATGCTCCCTCGAAAAGGTGTCAAATCTTTGCCCATCTCAAGAGGGCAAACTGCGCTGTTCTCCTGTTACAGGAGACTCATTTTCGTTTTAACCACTATCCAAATTTATCATTCTCTAGCTTTCCAGATTGGTTCCACTGCGGTTCCGGTTCCTCGTCCTCTAGGGAGGTCAGCATAGGATTCAAGAAAGGAGTTCCCTTCCAACTGTTGTCACAAATTCAGGATCCAGAGGGCCGCTACCTATTGTTGAAAGGTACCATTGCAACCCAAACATACACTTTTATTAATGTATACGCACCTAACACTGGCCAGTCTGAATGGTTTGCTGAGCTGCTCCATATTGTTGAATCCTTCATGGAGGGAGTCACCATTATGGGAGGAGACTTTAACCTCACCTTCGAACCAAGACTAGACACTACCTCCCACAAATCCACACTTTCTTTCAGAGCCCTGACCTCCCTCAAAAGAAATTCCTCACCTTGGGTCTTATAGACTCATGGCGTACCCTGAACCCTCTGACAAAAGACTATACATTTTTTCAAACCCTCACCAATCCTACCATAGATTGGATTACATATTCATTTCTAAACAGCATATTGGTCTTTGCTCCAAATCTTATATAGATTCCATTCACCTCTCAGACCATTCCCCTGTTATCACCACCATACAGACTCCTCAGATCCCTCCCGCTTCCTATAGATGGCGACTTAACGAACAACTGCTCTCTTCTACAGAAGATGTAGCCTATATAAAGAAACATGTCGAAGAATTTTTCAAACTAAATAGACACACTGACATTTCTCCACAAACCCTATGGGATTCCCACAAAGCGGTAATCAGGGGTCACTTCATCAGCTTAGGTGCCCAACGTAAGAAAAAAAGAAATGTGCAAATTTCCTCTCTTTTATCTGAGATTCATAAGATTGAAGCGATTCACAAACAGTCTCTTCAAAGCGCTCACCTCCTTAGGCTTGACTCTCTACGTGCTGAACTGAAGAATCTTTTAGACTCGCAGTCAGCTAAATATCATCTCTATTCTAAATTTAGATACTTTGCACATGGTGATAAGGTGTCTAAATTTATGATGTCCAGAGTGAAGAGTAGGAAAGCCAGAAGTTTTGTAACTAAGATAGTTAAGCCTGATGGAGGTCTAGGCAACCTCTACTGCTGATATTGCACGTCAATTTCAAGCATTCTACTCATCCCTCTATAATATCAAGGCTCCTGCAGAACAGGAAAATCTCTCTCCTGATTTAGACCCCATCCGCTCCTTCCTTCAACAAGCCAATCTCCCCACATTGAATCCCTCTCAAACTGATGACTTATGTGCCCCCTTCTCGACTGAAGAATTATTAGCCGCAATAAAACTTTTTTTTCAAAAGGGAAAGCCCCTGGACCAGACGGTCTCTCCGCTATATACTACTCCACTTTTAGAAGCTCCTTATGTGTTTCCCTCTTGGAGGTCTGTAATGCTGCCCTGTCAGGTTCCCCATTGTCTCCAGAAATGACAAAAGCGAATATCACTATAATTCCTAAAGAAGGGAAAGATACCTCGTCTTGTGCCAATTACCGCCCAATCTCGTTATTGAATATTGACATTAAAATCCTTGCTAAAATGTTGGCTACCCGCCTCTCCCCCCTGTTACCTCACCTAATTCATAAGGACCAAGCGGGATTTATTACCGGCAGGGAAGGCAAAGACAACTCTGCTAGAATCCTCAACGCTATCTCCTTTGCCACCAAACACCGCCGTCCTCTAGTCCTCCTCAGCACCGACGCCGAGAGCGTTTGATCGCGTGGATTGGATCTATATGAGGAGAGCGCTCGAGAGCTTTGGCATACCTGAAGCATTTATAAGAGCAATCTTTTCTATGTATCACAATGCCTCGGCGTCGGTGCTGGTGAATGACACCTGCTCCCCTATCTTTCCTATTAACAACGGGACAAGGCAAGGGTGCCCACTCTCGCCCTTGATTTTCGTGTTATCCATGGAGCCGCTCCTCCAAATTATCAGACAAAATGCTCATGTTCATGGATTGTCCCTAGGTGGTCATGAGCACAAGGTTGCGGCCTTTGCCGACGACCTCCTGGTCCTGACCACTAACCCAGAAAAATCTCTACCCCTGCTCACAGATCTTTTGAACAATTTGGACGGCTATCTAATTTTAAAGTAAATATGAACAAATCATTTGCCCTTGGTATAGGCCTCCCACCTAACCGTGAACTGGCCTTAGTTCAGAACTCCCCTATAATTGGACAGCCCCTCCATCACATATCTCGGGGTTAAATTATGCTCAGACCCACAAAAATTCTTCCTTTTGAACTACACTCCCTTTTACAATCTATAAAGATCAGCTTTCCACGTTGAACTCACCAACCCTCTCATGGTTTGGGCCTTAAAAATATGGTTACCTCATTGGTAATCCCAAGATTGAACTACCTTCAACAAGTTCTCCCTATCCCCATTCCTAAATCTTTCTATACTGCTCTAGCTAAATCTATTAGATCCTTTATTTGGCATGATAAACACCCTCGCATTGCTCTTTCCACCTTGATGAGGCCTAGGCAATATGGGGGTATAGGGCTCCCGAATGCACATCTTTACTATAACGCTATCCTACTAGCAAGGGTCATTGATTGGTTTAGAAATACTGCCCACAAATCGTGGATTCTTATGGAGTCGGCCCAATCATTACGCCCTTTCAGGGGCCATTTGACTGGGCCCCATGAACGTGACAAGTTCTCACCATGCTCATCTCCCACGGTAAAGGCTACGTTAACAGCCTGGGACTGGTTTCTTGCCTCTCCTTGGGGTTTTCCCTGCCTTCACCACTACTGACAGTAAAACGACATTGTTGCGCTGGCACCTAAAGAACTTACCGACAGTCTCCTGTCACTCTCATAACACTGGATACCCCGATAGTCGAGTTATATGATGCTGCGGGAAAATCACTGAATCCTCAGTAACCACCTCTCACCCTGACTTGATGAAATATCGCCAAGGTGCCCGCTTCCTTACATCATACATATCCAAATACATCCCGCTCTCGTCCTTGCTCAGACCTCTCACATGGTTTGAGAGCCTCATAGCTAACCCTATCCCCCAAAGAGACTTATATCTAAACTCTATAAGCACTTGAGTAGTCCAATCCTTATGCCTGCACCAGCATTTTGAGACTTTGGGAGAAGGACCTAGATATCCTTCTATCGGATATTCAACAATCTAAATTGTTTTTGACTCCTCACACCTCATCAAGATGTGTTAGGATCCAAGAAAATGGCTACAAGCTATTGTCTAGGTGGTATAAAACACCTGAGCTAACATGTAGATTTTCTCCACAAAGTTTACCGTATAACCCCCAACATAAAAAAGATAGAAAAATTATTCAAAAACATTGGCATCACATTATGAAAGATAAAGTGATAGGCCCATTAACATCTATTAGACCTCAAATTATTTACACAAAGCCCTAACTTGGGATTAAAAATAGCACCAACGGTGAAAACACACAAAAACAAAAATAATAAAACAGGATTAATACAATGGAATGGTCTAAAGGGCTTCTACAGGTGTGGGAGGTGTTGTAACTGCAAAAACACCACCTTTCCCAGGAGAAAACCACAACAGTACAATCAACGACAAATAACTTCAAAATGGAGATTAGAGACTTATTAACATGCAATTCCACAAATGTACTTTATATGATCACATGTTCTTGCAATAAACAATACATTGGAAGAACAAAAGACCTCTAAAAGGTAGGATAGCGGAACACATAGCCAATATAAGGAAGGGGTATGAAAAACATTCCCTATCCAACCACTTCAAGTCAGTTCACAATCAGGATCCTGCAGGTTTGGTGTTCACAGCACTAGAAAAAGTGGAAAGGGATTGGAGAGGCGGGACCATATCCAAAAATGTCCCGCTAAGAATCTAGAAGAATTTTCGATTTTAATACACTATGCCCTAGTGGCATGAATGCTGACATGGAAATTTTCGGATTTTATAGTTAGACCCTTTGGAGGGGCCCTCCCACTGTGAGCACTCGGAGGTGCTTTTTGTATTACGGCACTCTGAGCGCTCCTCGTGAGAAGACCCTCTCCCTATACAACAGGGATCTACTTACTTATTTATTTAACCAAAACGATGCTTACAAAGAAGAACCCCTATGCAAAAAAATTGTTCATAAGAATTTTTCATAAGAGGCTGCCAGAAAAAAGATCTACTGTACTGGTATGATAGAAATAGGACAACCCTCTGGCTGACGAACACTCGGAGGTGCTTTTAACATGCGGCACTCTGAGTCTTTCTTCGCGAAAGGATTGCCCCCCTTCTCCACATAAGAGGATGCACCTACTTTCTCACATAAAGAATTTACCCATCTAGAAAGGATATTTTAAGAATGTCCACATAAAAGGACCGTCCAAAACAAATTTATAGACAAGATTTTCCCAAATAAATTCTAGAGAGAAGAAGATTAAAGGGACTTCTCCCCCTATATATAGATGTTATTGTGTAAAACATGTATTTAATATATAATTAACATATATATATATAGAACTATGGGTTCTTTCTAAATGTTTTTATCTATTTTATGCCATATATTTTATTGAATAACGATTGTCACACAATCCAGAAATCCACTCCAGTATTTATACCAACCCCAAAGCAATACCCTATTTAAGGAGGATCAGTTCCACTGCATGTTAGACCACTGAGGAAGGAGCCGGGAAAGGCTTTGAAACGCGTTTGGTATCTAACAGGCAAAGGACCCATGTGGACTAAAGAATTGCGATCCCTAACAAGGGCAACTCGAGAACTCAATATATATAACTCCCACCTATATAGTGGATAAGACCACTCTGCTAAGCAGCAATCACCGCGGCCGCGGACTGATAAGAGATAAGGGAGTCGAAACCACGTGACCGGAATCCAGTCACGTGAGACGCTACACGAGGAGAGCCGGCAACAGGCTCAGCATGGATGCGAGACACCGCACACAAACAACCACCGGGACCGTGAGTAAAAACTATAACCTCACTATAAGTATACAACGTACCCCCTAAGAAAACACACAGAACTGTGAACTGAAAACCAACAGGAGATAATAACAAAACTTTACCGGGAACGGAAAGACTTTTTCAAATTAGAGACCGGCACAGAGGATTATCTATGGTATTGATATATATATGGGGAATAACCCGCTGAATCACATATATGGTGTATAGTTTTACATCACCCTATTGATGAACCAAGGTTTTATATTGTTATCAGCTGAATCGCGACACCTCCATATTGCGAGACCTCCACATTTGATGTAATACTCCCATAATAGATACAATTTGACTGTGTCCAGTAATACTGTCATATGGGATACAATTAAACTACATCCAGTGTACGAGCAATCACAAATTGGAACCTATGATGAAATATGTTGTATATGAGTCTAGATGAAATGTAATGTATATATAAGTGATACTGGAAGCACGGTTTTTAACACTATAATATTTTATTAATAAATTTGTTTGATACATGAAACCATATTTCTGTGTGCCTACCCAAAATAACCAAATACTTGCAATTTCTACTACTTTCTGGTGGGGTGAACCAGTATATTGGGGTAAGAGCACCAGGTATCCATAGTAACCAGTTGGTGAGCCACCTTACAGATTAATATCCAAAGAGACTTATATCTAAACTTTATAAGCACTTGAGTAGTCCAATCCTTATGCCTGCACCAGCATTTTTGAGACTTTGGGAGAAGGACCTAGATATCCTTCTATCGGATATTCAACAATCTAAATTGTTTTTGACTCCTCACACCTCATCAAGATGTGTTAGGATCCAAGAAAATGGCTACAAGCTATTGTCTAGGTGGTATAAAACACCTGAGCTAACATGTAGATTTTCTCCACAAAGTTCAGACAGATGTTGGCGGTGCAAGACTGACAAAGGCTCTTTCTACCATATTTGGTGGTCCTGCCCGATTGTAGCTAAGTGGTGGGGATCTATATTTGATAAATGCAACGAAATCTGCAATTCAAAGGTGACTCCCAACCCCTTACTTGCTTTACTTAACTTAGATCAAGTAGAGCCCAGAACCACTCACTCATACCTGTACCACCAACTGCTGAGCGCTGCCCGTTTACTTTTGCCTAGACACTGGCTTACCCCAGACACCCTGACTTTGGAACATTGGCTTAACAAAATTGATTCACTATATAGGTTTGAAGAATTGGCAGCTTGGGAGACTTACACACATAAGAAATTTAAGAATAGATGGCGCGCATGGGAACGCTTCAGGTACCTAAAAGTGTAGATACGTTGTCATGTGATCCTCCTTCACTCAATTTAATCTAGTGCTATGATCGAGGCATTGTTTTGTTTTGTTTCTGTTCTGAAGTTATCACTATACCTGTGATCTATTACATTAATCATTCCTTATATTGTACAGATATGTAAACTCAGTCTTATGTGGATATATTCGGTGTGTTGCCGGAATACCTTTGCTGTATCTGTACCTGATTCCTTTTTGCTAAATAAAAATTAAAAATAAATAAATAATAATACCTGATCATATTGGAATACAGATCACAGATTTTTTTTTAACCCCTTGCCGACACATGATGTACTATTAAGTCATGGAAACTGATGCGTTCACGCAATTTGACGTGACAGTACGTCATGGTGATCGGGCGGGCACGGAGCAGTGCTCGTTCTATTACTACAGGGGTCTGGCATTCCATGGTAGCCGGGCCCCTACTGTATCCGCTGGCATCGCTGTAAAAGTCGATGCCGGTGGATTAACCCCTTCTATGCCGCGGTCCGCGCTGACTGCGAAGGGGAAGGGGTTTGTGTCGAGTGAGGGAGCGCATCGAGTCCTCCCGTTGCTGTGGCGGGGACTCAATGTGTGAGAATGCAGCCCGATGCCGTGCAGAGGCTGCCCATTTGCCCAATGCCTTGAAGCGGCATCAGGACCTGCCTTCTACGGGTGCCCAGGAGATCCATCCTCAGGCTGGGTCTCTAGGCAACCCTGTTAGTGTATGACAGTGTCATACACTAACAGGCAGTGCATTATAATACAGATGTATTGTAATGCATTGCAGAGGATCAGACCCCAAAAGTTTATGTAAGAAATAAAGTAAAGTAAAAAAAAGGGTTTTTAATAAAATTAAGAAAGTTTTTAAGTAATAAAAGAAAAAAAAACGCCCCTTTCCACTTATTTTATAATAAAAAAACTGAACACCCCCCCCACATATTAGGTATATCTGCGTCTATAATGACCGGCTCTATAAATATATCACATGATCCACCCTGTCCGATAAACACCATGAAAAATAATAAAACAACGGTGGAAAAAAAAGCCATTTTTGTCACCTTAAATCACAAAAAGTGCAACACCAAGTAATCAAAAAGGCCTATGTCCCACAAAATGATATCAATAAACCCGCCACCTCATCCCACAAAAAATGAGCCCCTACCTAAGACAATCACCTAAAAAAAAAAAAACTATCGCTCTCAGAACATGGAGACACTAAAGCACCCTTTTTTTGTTTTAAAACTGCTATTATTGTGCAATAGTTAAATACATATGAAAATACAAATATTAGGTATCTCCCACGTCCGTAACATTCAGCTCTATAAAAATATCACATGACCTAACCCCTAAGGTTAACACCGTAAAAAAAAAAAGACTGTGTAAAAATAATCACAAAAATTGCAACAGCAAGCGATCAAAAAGACGTATGCCCCAAAATAGTGCCATCAAACCATCACCTCATCCCACAAAAATGATACCCTACCTAAGACAATCGGTCAAAAAATAAAAAAGCATCACTCTCAGACAATGTAGACACTAAAACATCATTATTTTGGTTTAAAAAATGCTATTGTGTAAAACTTAAATAAATAAGAAAATGTAGACATATTAGGCATTGCTACATCCAGAATGTTCTGCTTTATAAAAATATCACATAACCTAACCACTCAGGTGAATGCTGAAAAAATAAATAAATAAAAACTGCGCCAAAACAACCAATTTTTCATATGTACCCCAAAATGGCACCAATAAAAACATCAACTCTTCCTGCAAAAAAAGAGTCCCTGCACAAGACTATCAGCAGAAAAATACAGAAAAATAGGGCGTTCAGAAAATGAAGACACAAAAACATAATTTGTCTTTCAAAATGCTTTATTATGTAAAACAAGACAAACTAACATAGAAAGTAGACATATTTGATATCTTTGCATCCATAACAACCTGCTTTATAAAAATAGCACATGATCTACACTGTCAGCTGAATGTTTTAAAACATAAAAAATAATAACAGTGGCAAAACATACATTTTTTGGTTACCTTGCCTCACAAAAAACGTAATATAGAGCAATTATAAATCATATGTACCCCAAAATAGTACAAATAAAACTGCCACCTTATCCTGTAGTTTCCAAAATGTGGTCACTTTTGAGTTTCTGCTTTAGGGGTGCATCAGGGGGTTTCAAATCGGACATGGCATCTAAAAACCAGTTCAGCAAAATCTGCCTTCCAAAAACCATATGGCGTTCCTTTCCTTCTGCACCCTGCCATGTGGCCTATACAGCAGTTTACGAACACGTGGGTTGTGTCTGTAAACCGCAGAATCAGGGTAATAAATATTGAGTTTTGTTTGGCTGTTAACTCTTGCTTTGTTACTGGAAAAAATGGATTAAAATGTAAAATCTGCCAAAAAAGTGAAATTCTGAAATTTGATCTCCATTTTCCATTAATTCTTGTGGAGTACCTAAATGGTTAACAGAGTTTGCAAAATCAGTTTTAAATACTTTGAGGAGTGTAGTTTCTAAAATGGGGCCATTTTTTTGGGTGGTTTCTATTATGTAAGCCCTACAAAGTGACTTCAGACCTGAACTGGTCCTTAAAAAGTGGGTTTTGGAAATTTTCTGAAAAATTTCAAGATTTGCTTCTAAACTTCTAAGCCTTCTAACATCCCCAAAAATTAAATGTCATTTTCAAAATGATCCAAACATAGAGTAGACATATGGGAAATGTAAAGTAATAACTATTATATGAGGTATCACTATCTATTATAAAAGTAGAGAAATAGAATTTTAGGTAAATTTGGAATTTTTTCACAAATAAAGGTGAAATATATTGATTGTAATTTATGAATATCATGAAATACAATGTGTCATGAGAAAACAATCTCAGAATGGCTTGTGTAAGTAAAAGTGTTCCAAAGCTATTACCACATAAAGTGACACATGTCAGATTTGCAAAAAAAAAAAAAAAAATGGCCTGGGCAGGAAGGTGAAAACTGGCCTGTGGTAGAAGGGGTTAATGATGTGTTTAGTACTGATGAAAATACAGGTCTGTCTGCCTTTCTGGATGTGTTTTCACATATTTCTTCTATTTAACAGGTGCATGAATACATACAGCCTACAGTAACCTCTCGGCTTGAATGCTCCAGTGGCTTCATTTCAACTAATTTCTTATAGTGTAGATACTTCCTCCAGTGGCACACATTGTTCAAAACTTTTATCAGTCTTTCTGTTTTCTCTCAAAAGCCTTTTTGCTGACCCTCATTGACGACCTCAGCCCTTCCAGTACCAAAAGAGTGAGACAATCAAAGCCAGAGATGGTACTTTTCTCCTGAGATCTTCTTTTCCAGGGAGATCAAAAACATCTTGCTGGTAGTCAACAGATTCTAGTTGTGAGGGAGTTAACATTTGCACCTCTGCAGAGGGCCCTGACTGCTTGGCTGTGGTTGATACAGTAGATGCATAAATGGCAGGAGACAGCGATGAAGATACAATAAAAGAAGAGCTAAGACCAATTGAAAGGTGGAAGCATTTTTTATTTATTTTTTGCTTACAGTTTTAAAAATATCTTCTTTCCCCCAATTTTTACAGACCAGTACTTGGACCTGTTTGATATGATCTGACCTGTTTGATGAACAAAAAGACTGTATGACCACATATGGCTTATTTGGTATGCAATAGAGAACAGGGTGCGGGCGGCACTACAAAGGCCCGTATATAGCGCGATACACACTTGCCTGTAGCCAATCCTCCGGTCCAGGTAACGATGCATACGGTGCTCAGCCCAAAGGTAGACAGTCCATGAATACTTTGAAGAAGAGAGATGAGAAAAGGCGGCACTCGTCCACGTATGAAGAAAGGTATCTTTATTGCGGGCATCCAGTATAACAACAACCGGGTAGGGGCGGCTTTCCAACCTCTAGCAAATTGGTGTAGTGGCGACGGCCGTTTCACGCAACAATGCACTTCGTCAGGCTACCTGAAGCCCAAGCGTGGAAGCACGCACTCTTAATGGGCGCACTCGCACATCACACCATGGACAGGTGTGAAAGCCACGCCCCCAAACACCGGGCTTAAAAACAAATTCCATATACAGCAATGAAAAAGTAATCATAAATTATAAATACAAGGAAGTCTAAGTACAAGTTCACATACAATATACTGCGGTTAATACAAGCCTGAATACAACAAGCCTGGGAGGGGAAAGCAAAGGTAATTTATAAATGCACTGATAAATCGTTCTTATCATTTAAACCCATACTCCCCATAGCTCGGGTGCGGATAATCCATCTGGATTCAGATTGTAACAATAATTTGTGACGATCTCCTCCTCTTTCAGGAGCATTCACAATTTCAATACCTGCAAATCTTAAACAGCGGGGTTACTATTGTGTTTGTCCCTCACATGTTCAATAAGACAGGGACATCCCTTCCCGTAATCACTGAATTAACATGCTCCCTAAAACGTTCAAACATCGGGCGTATAGTTTTGCCTATGTAGAAATTGTGACAACCACAAAATACCACATAGACAACATAGGAGATCTGCAGGTAATGAAATGACGAACTCTATGGGTAACTCCACCCAAATTCAACAGTCTACTCTGGGCGTTTTGAGGGCAGAAGGAACAGTGACCACACTTATAATTCCCGGGTCTAATGTTCCTAGTAAGCCAAGACTGATTTGTCATGGGACGTAAGACACTATGTACCAGTCGATCTCTTAATGTGCAACATTTTTGAAAGCTATCAGAGGTTTTTGTTCAACCACTTTACACAGGGTCCTATCACCCTTTAAAGGTCCCAATTATTCCTGATTGCATTTTTATAACCTCAGCCGCAGGGCTAAATTTGAATACAAATGAGAACCTCTCTGGTGTGGCATGTTCCTTTTGCTTGTCCATGAGGAGTTCAGATCTAGGGCGTTTAGCTGCTCTAAACAGAGCTCTACTAACATCCTTCGGTGGGTAACCCCTAGCGACAAGGCGCTCAGCCAGGGAGCGAGCCTGTCGCTGAAAACCTTCATAAGTACTATTGATCCTTCTGAGACGTATGAACTGGCCGTAAGGTACGGCCTTCATTACAGGCTCAGGGTGAAAACCGCTGTGGTGTAGCAACGAATTGACGGCCGTGGGTTTGTGGAAGCCCTCGGTAACAATGTCACCATTGACTACAGATAGTTTAACATCTAGAAAGTCAAGGGACTGTCCACAAAAATTCATGGTGAACTTCATATTCATGTCATTCGTTAAATTGAGGTGGTCAACAAACCCACGGCACTGCAACTCGCTGCCAGACCACAACATAAACACGTCATCCACAAAACGAAGGAATAGCTGAATGTGTTGCAAAAAGGGGTTATCAACCGAAAAAATGTAACGATCCTCAAATACCGCCAGGTACAGGTTGGCGAAAGTACACGAGACAGGTGTACCCATAGCCGTACCTAGTACCTGGCAGTACCAATGAGGTCCAAACATAAACACATTATTGGAAAGCACAAAGTCTAGAGACTCCTCAATGAATGTGCAAAAAACATTACCTTTATTAGTTCTACTCAGAACCTCCATGATCGCTCTGATCCCCAAATTGTGTGGGATTCTGGTGTATAGGGATTCAACATCCAAAGAAACTAAGTGATAGCCCTGGTGCCACTCGATGTATTGGAGGGCTCGCAGGAAATCACCAGTGTCCTTGAGATAAGTAGGGGTACCATACAGGAGGGGTCTCAAAAGCCAGTCCACATATTTGGAAAGTTGTTCAGTGGCTGAGCCAACCCCGGCCACGATAGGGCGGCCAGGGGGCTGGGTCAGCGACTTGTGGATTTTGGGCAGAAAGTACCATACGGGGGACCTTGGATATTGAGGGAGGAGTTTATCAACAAAATTACGTGGTAAGAATCCTAGATCCACATACTTCTTAATTAGGGCCTCTAGCTGATTCAATATCTGCGGGGTTGGATTACCCTCTAATTTATGATACGTCAATGGGTCCTGAAGTTGTCTCCTAGATTCTCCCAAATAATATTCCCGTGTCATAAGGACCACATTCCCTCCCTTGTCGGCTGGTTTAATAACAATTTGATCTTGCGCAGTTAACCATTTCTGTGCACTACGCTCTTCAGCAGTAGTGTTAGGGGGTGCAGCCGGATAAACCAGTGCACGAACATCCCTTAATACTCTATTATAGAACAGGTCAACTGCCGAGCCAGCCGGCATGGGAGGGAGAAATGTGGATCCAACGCCCCCCTGAAACCTACATACTCCCGATGACGGTTCCTCTGGTAATTCAAAACTATCTCCTAATAACACAGCAAGAGCTTCTTGCTCAGTTGGATCAAAACGCCCCTCAACATGAAAAGCAGCAAGTGAAACAGATGCAGGAATTTCCCCAGGTAGGGGGGGACATTTGCTCAGTGGAACGTCAGCGAGCATTTTTTTCAGATACAGTTTACGTATGTTTTTAAAGAGGTCAACCTCAAAATCATCAACCCTGAATTGATCCACTAGGCTGAACCCCAGTCCCTTGTTGAGGACCGAGGTGCAGCCCGGGGGCAATTCATAAGGAGTGAGATTAACCACAATGTCCTGTGACAACTCATATGTATACTCATCGTCCTGTTTTTCAATTATTGTCTCCAAGAAACCTTCCTCCTTCGTCGAGTGGATCTTCTCTGTCCTTCGGCCTTTTCTGGCTCTTTTGCCTCTACCCCTTCTGATTCTCCTAAAGGGGGACCTGTAGTAATGGGTGGAGCCGTACCTCCCTCAGAGGCACTAGAGTCTGAATCCGTTGTCCAATAATCAGTGCGATTTTTCCTTTGAATGCGTCTTCCCCTCGGTTTCCTTTTATTCCAATCAAACACGGTCTCATTCTCATAATCATGTTTATCCCGCAAAAATTTGTCTTTTTTGCGTTCCTTAATCTCTGTTTGAGTGAGAATTAATTTCCTATTGAGACGTTTCTCAAAAATAGCAAATTGATTGTCAGTCAACCTCCTTTTAGGGTATCTCGTGCTTTATTTAATTCCACCGTGACCATTTCAGTATTCCTTACGGTCACGGGACAAGACCAAGTCCAGTATTTGTTGTGAAAATTGTAAATGCAAATCTTTCCAAGCCGTTACAAATTGAATATCATCTTCATATTGAAACAAGTCTTTGTATATTCTTAGGCCCCTTGGGACCCTATGACTCTCTTGATATGAGGTCAGCGACTGCACAGTCCAAAATAACCTGACCTCCTTGTCGGCTAGATGGAAGATTTTATTTTCCAATGCACGTGTACTCATATATGATATATCGTCCTTTTCATTGCAAATTGCGAAGAAGGAATCCGCCCCTTCTCTGCCCTGGGTCAGACCGGTGGGGACATTAGAATCAGGCAGTGCTATAGCTTGTGGTGCCTCGATGACTGTGTGCTCAGCCCCCGATACAGACATATTTGGTATGCAATAGAGAACAGGGTGCGGGCAGCACTACAAAGGCCCGTATATAGCGCGATACACACTTGCCTGTAGCCAATCCTCCAGTCCAGGTAACGATGCATACGGTGCTCAGCCCAAAGGTAGACAGTCCATGAATACTTTGAAGAAGAGAGATGAGAAAAGGCGGCACTCGTCCACGTATGAAGAAAGGTATCTTTATTGCGAGCATCCAGTATAACAACAACCGGGTAGGGGCGGCTTTCCAACCTCTAGCAAATAGGTGTAGTGGCGACGGCCGTTTCACGCAACAATGCGCTTCGTCAGGCCACCTGATGCCCAAGCGTGGAAGCACGCACTCTTAATGGACGCACTCGCACATCACACCATGGACAGGTGTGGAAAGCCACGCCCCCAAACACCGGGCTTAAAAACAAATTCCATATACAGCAATGAAAAAGTAATCATAAATTATAAATACAAGGAAGTCTAAGTACAAGTTCACATACAATATACTGCGGTTAATACAAGCCTGAATACAACAAGCCTGGGAGGGGAAAGAAAAGGTAATTTATAAATGCACTGATAAATCGTTCTTATCATTTAAACCCATACTCCCCATAGCTCGGGTGCGGATAATCCATCTGGATTCAGATTGTAACAATAATTTGTGACGATCTCCTCCTCTTTCAGGAGCATTCACAATTTCAATACCTGCAAATCTTAAACAGCGGGGGTTACTATTGTATTTGTCCCTCACATGTTCAATAAGACGGGGACATCCCTTCCCCGTAATCACTGAATACATATGGCTTATCACAAGAACTGTGAGCAGAAAATCCACAGCAAATGCAGTAGTTGCAAAGTGAATGAGACATAAAAAAAAATATTATCCAGCTGGTGCAAAAAGTTTCTATAACAAAATACATACATAACACATTTTAAACCCACAATGTCAATTTATGTTAAGGATTCATCTTCACACTTGATTGCAGAGGTTTAAGTTTGCAGCAAACTTGACGCATTTCCACAATGAATTCCATAACATATGATCACCATTTGGTGCAAATTTTGCTGCTGCAGAATTCCTGTGGATATTCTGCAGTGGATCCACCACATGTGTCTGTGCCAATTGGCATACTATCAATAGAGGAAGACTAAGCAGTGGCTAAGGGGCCCATGAGGTTGGGGGGCCAGCCAATCTACATGGACCCGCCCCTTTTCTGACCTGAATACATACTACTCATAACCATTAACATTAGACAGAAAAACAAGGCCCCCTGTCCTCCTCCTGATTCCTCCCCTCCTCCTGATTCTTTCCCTTCTCCTTGCCACCTCACCTCCGCTCTGGGCTCTGCCGGTGTGAAGTGTTACAGGAGTAGTGAGAGGAATGTGAGGGGGCCCATCTGTCTTCAGTGCAGCCTGTTGGCTGACGTCCTGACTTCCTGTGAACTACCGGGAGACTGCATGCTGGAGCATATGTACTGGAAAAGTTGCCACTCCCACTGACTCCAGACATAACTGCAGCAATTAGCACATTATGTGAGTGACTATTAGTGTATTTAGAAGCTCACACTGTGCTGCAATGTGGAGGAAGGAATAAGTCGAGGGTCTGTGTGGCTTGCACTAGTAGTAATAGCTTACTTTGAGTGGAAGGTACACAGCATCCCTGCCACAGATATACAGCCCTTGCAACCCCAAAGAAATACAACCCCTCCTCCACCCAACGCTTTAAGATCTAAGGGCGATCCACTCCCTGACTCTCATTGTCCTATTAGTAATAGCCTATTTCTAAAAAGGCAATGATGGGCAGGGACTGATCTCCCCCACACACACACACGGAACTTGAAGCATACTGTATCTGTATGGTAAATTTCTTTTAGTTTTTTTTAGCACTTTCTATTCTGCTAGGTACATGTATAGCACTGCAATGATGCAGGCTCAGAAACTGACCCTGCTTCATCAGCTTTTGGTGTAGCTGTGATTGGCCAAGTGCAACATGTGACCCAGCCTCTATTTAAGCTGGAGTCACGTAGCGCCACACGTCACTCTGCTCTGATTAGTGTAGGGATAGGATGCAGCTGCTGTGAGGGCGAGATTCAGAGGGAAAACTCAGCAAAAGCACCTAATGAAGTGATCGATCTACAGCTTTGAATCATTCAACTTCTGCTAGTTAATTGCTCACTGGTTTTTAGGCTGCACAGAGCATTTTTCTGTCACATTTTTCTGGGGTGATCGGCGGCCATTTTGTGTCTTGTGGTGCAACAGCACAAGCTGCCACCAAGTCCATCAATCTATCAATACTATTTTTATTTTGTTTTGCAATATCCTACATCAGGGGCTTGGCTGTGCTTATTGTCACCTCTAGAAACTCAGGATAGAAATTTCTATATTTTATTGAGGGGTGATATTCAATTGCCAAAATAGCAATCCACTAAATCTGGTGTTCCAGCTGTGGCTAGCCAAATGTAATACTATCTGCTGTCTGGCCAATTTTAGATTTTTTTCTGTGGTGAAATTCAATTGCCAAAATAGCAATACCCTGAATCTGGTGTCCCAGCAGTGGCTGGCCAAGTTTAATAGTGTCCTGCAAAGGAAATTTTTTGTTCTGGGTGAAATTCAATTGCCAAAATAGCAATCCCCTAAATCAGTGGTTTCAGCTGTGGCTGGCCAAGTTTAATAGTGTCCGGTAAAGGATAGATTTTTGTTTTGGGGTGAAATTCAATTGACAAAATAGCAATCCCCTAAATCTGGTGTCCCAGCAGTGGCTGGCCAAATTTAATACTGTCCGGCAAAGGATAGATTTAAAATTGTTGGGTGAAATATTACCATTTTTGCCAGGTACAAACCCCTGCACTGCATAACTGACAGGGAACTTACAATTGGCGGTTACATTCTTGCATGAACTGTTTTTTTATTTTTTATTTTTTTGAATAAATTAGTGTAAACCCCAAAACATTGGGGAAATATAAAAAATAAAACAAAGTGTAAGTGCACGGTAGTATAACAGTGGTTGTGTGAGGCCAGTATACATGTCTATTCTGCATAATGTACAAACAAGTCCTGTGGGATCCATGCCTGGTTCTTTTTAATAAACGAAAGCTTGTCCACATTGTCTGCGGACAGGCGGCTGTGCTTGTCTGTGATAATGCCACCAGCCATGCTAAACACAAGTAAAGACAATACAGTGGCTGCAGGGTAGGCCAGCACCTCCAAGGCGTAAAGGGCAACCTCAGGACATCAGCATCGTGTCTACTAGCAGGCTCATCTTCCTATTACACTCCAGTGAGGGAATTAAGGACGGCACGTTGTCCTTGTAACGGGATGCAGCAGGATGGCCACCCAGTAATCAGCACAAGTTAGAATGTGGCAGTAACTGGGCGGTCATTGCGCGAGGCACTGCAGCATGTAGTCGCTCATGTCTGAAAGCCTGCCCAGAGGCAAGGACAAGCTATCCTCTTTGAGAGAGGTATATTGTCTGTGTCCTCTGTATCCCCGAGCGTTCCTCCTAATCCTCTTCCTCATCCTCCAGAACTGTGCCCTGGCTGGATAATTGTGTTCCAGGCCAGGGCCTATGTTGGTGCAGAAACCCACCCTCCGAGCCACTTGTATTTGGCTGGCCTTAAGTTAAGGATAATCGTGTATAAAGTTTTGTTTCTTTATATGGTTAGTTTAGCTGCCTTATAGTTATTTTAATATGTTTTTAACCTCTTTAGAACCGCCGCATGCAGATAGGCGTGATCTCAGCGGCCCTTCTGTTCCTCGTTGATGCGCAGGCGCGTCATCTCGCGCGAGACGACGCGATCTGTGCGTCTGAACGGGCGCACAGACTGTCGGGATCAGCACAGGGGAAGTTCGTCGCCAGCCAATGATCTGCGCTGGCAGGCTGGTGATTTTTAAAAACTAATCAAGAGTTATGAAATGCATTATATTTATAAATATAATGCATCAAATGGCTTCTGTGCCCTCTCCTGGGTCCTTTTCGTCGGTTGGACCCTGGAGAGATCACATCTCTACAGTGAGTACACCAAGCACCACACTTCAGGCCCTGATCACCCCCCATCACCCCAATTAACCCCTTGATCACCCCTCTCAGTCACCTGTCAATCATCTAGTGAAAGGGAAAAAAGTGATCAGTGTAAACTGTCACTTTTTTTTTTCCACCAGGATTGACTTTTAGGTTTAGATTAGTTTAGGCCCCCTTTGGTAGGTAGTTGGCGTTAGCGCCCAGCCCACCGCACTGCAGTCACTGATTCGCTGATTAGCGTAGCGCTAATCAGCATTTGTACTTTTATAGTATCTGTAAGTGATCAGAACTGATCACAGTCAGATCTATAATAGTATTAGTGTCACCTTAGTTCGCCCCCCACCCAAAATGCAGTGTTTGCCCGATCAGGCCTGATTGGTCGCCCACACGTGCGTTCACCCACGCCCACCCCGCCGCAGTGACAAAAAAATTATTTTTTTTGTAATCACTGCACAATCACTTCACAAGCGCTGCGGCGATAAAAAAATCAATCGTAGAGGCTTCTGTACTTCGCTACCCTCCCATTTGTAAGACAGGCTTGCTCTTTTTCTTGGGTAGTCTCAGGGAATACCCCTTAAATTTAGTCGTCCAAATGTCAAATAAGGGGTATTCTCCTGAAGAGGCCTACAGGATTCTGACCCAGTCGGATGAGGAATGGGAACCCTCATCTGACGAATCTAGCGGGTCAGAATATGAACCTGTAGAAAGCAGTGGCAGTCTGACCCAAAGTTCGGACGAGGAGGTTGAGGTCCCTGATACCACCAGGCGTACCCGGCCCCGTGTCGCTAGACCACAGGTAGCACAGGATCCATTTCAAGGGCAGCAGAGTGGGGCTGGCGCTGCCGGATTACGTGGTGAGGCATACACCAGCAGCGCAGCCCATCCTGGACCTACTACCAGCACTGCCGTACAACATGGTGAAGTGGCGAGCACCAGAAGGGCAGTTGAAGCTGGTGCGGTGGCACATGCAGTAATTCCCCGTCGCAGCCACCGCGCAGACAGGCCCGTAGAGCCCCTAGAATCCCTGAGGTGCTGGCAAACCCTGATTGGCAGCCCCCATCTTCAGCCGCACCATTATTTCCCCTTTCACCACCCAGTCAGGAGTTTGGGTGGAGACAGCTCAGATCGGATCGGCACTGGGGTTTTTTGAGCTGTTCTTCACTGCGGAGCTCTATGACTTAGTTGTGGCAGAAACAAATCGGTATGCCACTCAATTTATTACCGCCAACCCGGAAAGCTTCTATGCCCAGCCTTTCCGGTGGAAACCACTCAAGTTTCCGAATGTAAAACTTTTCTGGGCCTTCTCCTCAACATGGGCCTGACAAAAAAACATGAATTGTGGTCATATTGGTCCACGAACCCAATTCATCACATGCCCATGTACTCTGCTGCCATGTCCAGGACACGATTTGAGACCATCCTGCGTTTCCTGCACTTTAGCGACAACACCACCTCCCGTCCCAGAGGCCACCCAGCTTTTGACCAGCTCCACAAAATTCGGCCCCTCATAGACCACTTCAACCTGAAATTTGCAGATTTGTATACCCCCGCACAAAACATCTGCGTAGACTAGTCCCTCATTCATTTGACCGGGCGCCTTGGCTTCAAACAGTACATCCCAAGCAAGCGCGCCCGGTATGGGGTCAAATTGTATAAGCTCTGTGAAAGGGCCACAGGCTATACACACAAATTTCGGATCTATGAGGGAAAAGATCAGACCCTGAAGCTGGTCGGTTGCCCTGACTACCTGGGGAGCAGTGGGAAGATAGTCTGGGACTTGGTGTCATCCTTATTTCGCAAGGTGTACCATCTTTATGTGGACAATTTCTACACAAGTGTGGCCCTCTTCAGGCATTTGTTCCTAGAACAGATTGGCTGCTGTGGCACCGTGCGACCTAGTCGCCGGGGCTTCCCCCAACGGCTCGTTACCACCCGTCTCGCAAGGGGGAGAGGGCTGCCTTGTGTAACCAAGAACTGCTCGCGGTGAAATGGAGAGACAAGCGTGACGTTTACATGCTCTCCTCCATTCACGCAGACCACGACAATACAAATTGAACGGGCAACCAGTGTCGTTGAAAAGCCCCTCTCAGTCCATGACTATAACCTCCACATGGGAGGGATGGACTTCAATGACCAGATGTTGGCCCCGTATTTGATTTCCCAGACGCTGGTATAAGAAGGTGTCTGTATATTTATTTCAATTGGCTATGTATAATAATTTTGTTCTCTACAGTAAGGCTGGGAGAAAAGGATCCTTCCTCAAATTTCAGGAAGAGATTATAGAGAACCTCCTGTATCAAGGAGGTTCCGTGGCCCCAACCACCAGTGTAGTGAGCCGTCTACACGAGCGACATTTCCCCAATGTCGTTGCTGGTACCTCAACCCAACCGCCACCCCGAAAAAGATGTCGTGTCTGTAGCAGGAGTGGAATAAGGCGTGACACCCGTTATTTCTGTTCTGACAGTCATGACCACCCTGCCCTATGCCTAGGGGAGTGTTTCTGGAAGTACCACACTCAGGTACACTTAGGGACGTAGGGATTGCAGGACACAGGTAGTTTTTACAATCAGGCTCTAGGGTCTCTCAGGATACTAGGTTTTGAGAGACCCTAACACATAGGGGTGCTGGTGTGCTACAGCAGAAATGTAAAACGGTAGAAACGTCTCCTTTCACTTGAGATAAAGTGCATAATGTACTTCGCACCATCTCTGTGTGATTTACACTTTACACAGTGTCCTATGGGAGATTAGAGGTTTCTGCAAGGGAAAATAAAGAGCGAAAGATTAAAAAAGAAATTAAACAGGTAGCAAGAAAAAAAAATCTTGAGTTAGTTCAGGATTTAAAAGTTTTGATGTTCAGGTTTGATAAAAAAAGTTTTATGTTCAGGTTTTATAAAGTTTGTAACGTTCAAGTTTATGAGCCTGCTGCCTGTTTTTTCTTCTCTTTTTTTTTTTTTTTCCCTAACCACCCTTTACTTTCCAGGTAGACCAACGGACCAACCGACCGAAAACGCTGCAGCACTGATGTGCATTCTGAGAGAAGCATTGCGCTGCTGTCCAGAAGACACGTTGAAGTCGGTGTATGCGAGATTTCTCCTCTGCAGTACAGGTACGTTTGCCCAGGCATATGAGCTGAGGAGAGGTGTTGGAGTTCATATGCTTTGGCAAACACTTTGTATCAAAAATTTGGCAAAGATGTCTTCCTCCACAACGATCGATTGATCGATGTGAATGGAGAAATCACGCTTGCCAGGACATAGGAGCTAAAGAGGGTATGGATGTTTGGGCAGAGCCCCTATGTCCTGGCAATCTCAGTCCCTCTTTTTTTTTTCTTGCATATTTTTAGCAGAGATTTTTTCATCCACATCGATCGATGCGAATGAGGAAATCTGTGCCGTTAATTTTT
>JAKVIS010000565.1:0-62843 GCA_033119425.1 Bufotes viridis | reverse complement strand
AGGTTGGATAACAAGCTAGCCCACGTCCGCGTGATGTCATTGAAGGTTTCTTCCTCCACCCAGCCACGTACAACACCAAGGGTCCCCAAAAGATGAATTGAATTGATTTTTCGAACGGGAGATGGTTAAAAACGCTGGCTCCCTCCCCTTTGTTTTTATCCACGGTGACTGCGTCTGCGCCGTGCAATTTACTGTCACACCCGATATGAGTGGTATTTTCTGTAGTACTTATTCTCATCAGTTTAATCCCTCTAACGTCCCCCGACTCCCCAATCTAGGGGCCATTTATTGAATAGATTTTTCTGAGCGGGAGATGGTTAAAAACGCTGGCTCCCTCCACTCTGTTTTAAACCACGGTCACTGCGTCTGCGCCCGTGCAATTTACTGTCACACCCGATATGAGTGGTATTTTCTGTAGTACTATTCTCATCAGTTTAATCCTCTCTAACGTCCCCAATCTGGGGGCCATTTATTGAATAGATTTTTCGAACGGGGAGATGGTTAAAAAACGCTGGCTCCCTCCACTCTGTTTTAAACCACGGTCACTGCGTCTGCGCCGTGCAATTTACTGTCACACCCGATATGAGTGGTATTTTCTGTAGTATTATTCTCATCAGTTGATTCCCTGTTACGTCCCATATCAGGGATTGCCTTTTGTGAAAAAAATTTAGGCCGGGTACCTTCGACTGCCTTCACAGTGACAGACCAAACTCTCATACACTAAACTGAATTGATTTCAGGAACCGGAGATGGAAAAGCAGCTTGAGTCGGTCCTCTTACTCCCAAATTGGGGCACTGCGGCGTGCACAGAGCAATGTGCTGTGACACCCTATATGAGTGGTGTCTTAACTAGTACTATTCCTATCAGTTTAATCCCTGTTACGTACCCTATTTGGGGACGTGTCTCAAATTAGACTAATGTGTAAAAATTAAATGCCTTATTTATCGGCAAGCTACTGTGCCACCCGGTATCAGTGGTTTGCACTGGCAGTGGGCACACTACAGTCTGTGGAAGTGGGCCTGACACACACTAGCAGCAGGCAAGCAACTGAAATTAGACTAATGTGTAAAAATTAAATGCCTTATTTATCGGCAAGCTACTGTGCCACCCGGTATCAGTGGTTGGCACTGGCAGTGGGCACACTACAGTCAGTGGAAGCGGGCCTGACACACCTGGCAGCAGGCAAGCAACTGAATTTAGACTACTGTCTCAAAATTAAATGCCTTATTTATCGGCGAAGCTACTGTGCCACCCGGTATCAGTGGTTGGCACTGGCAGTGGGCACACTACAGTCAGTGGAAGAGGGCCTGACACACACTGGCAGCAGGCAAGCAACTGAATTTAGACTACTGTCTAAAAATTAAATGCCTTATTTATCGGCAAGCTACTGTGCCACCCGGTATCAGTGGTTGGCACTGGCAGTGGGCACACTACAGTCAGTGGAAGCGGGCCTGACACACACTGGCAGCAGGCAAGCAACTGAAATTACACTAAAGTGTAAAAATTAAATGCCTTTTTTGATGCAAAGTACTGTGCCACACGGGATGACAGGGGTGGGCACTGGCAGTGGGCACACTACAGTCAGTTGAAGTCGGCCTGACACACACTAGCAGCAGGCAAGCAGCTGAAATTACACTAAAGTGTAAAAAATTAAATGCCTTTTTATGCAAAGTCCTGTGCCAGCCGGTATGAGTGGTGGGCACTGGCAGTGGGCACACTACAGTCAATGTAAGTCAGCCTGACACACACTGGCAGGCAACTAACCTTAGATTAAAGTGTAAAAATTAAGTGCCTTTTTTTAAGCAAAGTCCTGTGCCACACGGGATGACAGGGGTGGGCACTGGCAGTGGGCACACTACAGTCAGTTGAAGTCGGCCTGACACACACTAGCAGCAGGCAAGCAGCTGAAATTACACTAAAGTGTAAAAATTAAATGCCTTTTTTATGCAAAGTCCTGTGCCAGCCGGTATGAGTGGTGGGCACTGGCAGTGGGCACACTACAGTCAGTGGAAGTCAGCCTGACACACACTGGCAGGCAACTAACCTTAGATTAAAGTGTAAAAATGAAATGCCTTTTTTGATGCAAAGTCCTGTGCCACACAGAATGACAGGGGTGGGCACTGGCAGTGGGCACACTACAGTCTGTGGGCCTGCAGCTCCTCACACACATGCAGGCCAGGCAACTGCAATATGTATATAAAGGGAAAAAAAGCAGACTAATGTTGCAGCCCTAAAAGGGCTTTTTGGGGTGCTGTCAGGACGCTGTCCTTACAGCAGAGATCAGATGAGTCTTTCAGGACTGGAGTGGACACTGAATTCACTAGCCTAGCTATCGATTTCCCAATTAAATCAGCAGCAATTACACTCTCCCTCCTCTCACTAAGACTGCAGCTTCAGAATGAATCTAAAATGGATGCTGTGCAGGAGGTGGGAGGGTCTGGGAGGAGGGTATGCTGCTGATTGGCTGGACTGTGTCTGCTGACTGTGAGGTACAATGATGATGTATAGGGGCGGACCGAACATCGCATATGTTCGCCCGGCAGAGGCGAACGCGAACAAGCTATGTTCGCCGGCGGATAGTTCGGGCCATCTCTAGTGATCAGCTTAGAATAACCGTTGACAGGGTCTGCTGCAAGCCATTGTCCTCTTTTGATGGAAATCATTTGTACCCTTAACTTGGGAAAAAGTTAACGGAACCAGGGATTCCCAACCAGTCTCCCAAGCTGGTACTTGCCCAGCCTTAAGCTGTTTACCTTCTGCGATCTGACGAGTGCAGGTATGATCAGCTTAGAATAACTGTTGACAGGGTCTGCAGCAAGCCATTGTCCTCTTTTGATGGAAATCATTTGTACCTTTAACTTGGGAAAAAGTTAACGGAACCAGGGATTCCCAACCAGTCTCCCAAGCTGGTACTTGCCCAGCCTTAAGCTGTTTACCTTCTGCGATCTGACGAGTGCAGGTATGATCAGCTTAGCAAAACCGTTGACAGAGCTTTCTGCAAGCAATTGTCCTCTTTTGATGGAAATCATTTGTACCCTTAACTTGGGAAAAAGTCAACGGAACCAGGGATTCCCAACCAGTCTCCCAAGCTGGTACTTGCCCAGCCTTAAGCTGTTTACCTTCTGCGATCTGATGAGTGCAGGAATGATCAGCTTAGAATAACCGTTGACAGAGTCTGTTGCAAGCCATTGTCCTCTTTTGATGGAAATCATTTGTACCCTTAACTTGGGAAAAAGTCAACGGAACCAGGGATTCCCAACCAGTCTCCCAAGCTGGTACTTGCCCAGCCTTAAGCTGTTTACCTTCTGCGATCTGACGAGTGCAGGTATGATCAACGTAGAATAACCGTTGACAGAGTCTACTGCAAGCCATTGTCCTCTTTTGATGGAAATCATTTGTACCCTTAACTTGGTAAAAAGTTAACGGAACCAGGGATTTCCAACCACTCTCCCAAGCTGGTACTTGCCCAGCCTTAAGCTGTTTACCTTCTGCGATCTGACGAGTGCAGGTATGATCAGCTTAGAATAACCATTGACAGAGCTTTCTGCAAGCAATTGTCCTCTTTTGATGTAAATCATTTGTACCCTTAACTTGGGAAAAAGTCAACGGAACCAGGGATTCCCAACCAGTCTCCCAAGCTGGTACTTGCCCAGCCTTAAGCTGTTTACCTTCTGCGGTCTGACGAGTGCAGGTATGATCAGCTTAGAATAACCGTTGACAGATCTTTCTGCAAGCCATTGTCCTCTTTTGATGGAAATCATTAGTTAACTTAACTTTGGAAAATAGACAACGGAACCAGGGATTCCCAAATAGTTTCCCAAGCTGGTACTTGCCCAGCCTTAAGCTGTTTACCTTCTGCGATCTGACGAGTGCAGGTATGATCAGCTTAGAATAACCCTTGACAGAGTCTGCTGCAAGCCATTGTCCTCTTTTGATGGAAATCATTTGTACCCTTAACTTGGGAAAAAGTCAGCGAAACCAGGGATTCCCAACCAGTCTCCCAAGCTGGTACTTGCCCAGCCTTAAGCTGTTTACCTTCTGCAATCTGATGAGTGCAGGTATGATCAGCTTAGAATAACTGTTGACAGAGTCTGCTGCAAGCCATTGTCCTCTTTTGATGGAAATCATTTGTACCCTTAACTTGGGAAAAAGTCAACGGAACCAGGGATTCCCAACCAGTCTCCCAAGCTGGTACTTGCCCAGCCTTAAGCTGTTTACCTTCTGCGATCTGACGAGTGCAGGTATGATCAGCTTAGAATAACCGTTGACAGAGTCTGCTGCAAGCCATTGTCCTCTTTTGATGGAAATCATTTGTACCCTTAACTTGGGAAAAAAGTCAACGGAACCAGGGATTCCCAACCAGTCTCCCAAGCTGGTACTTGCCCAGCCTTAAGCTGTTTACCTTCTGCGATCTGACGAGTGCAGGTATGATCAACTTAGAATAACCGTTGACAGAGTCTGCTGCAAGCCATTGTCCTCTTTTGATGGAAATCATTTGTACCCTTAACTTGGGAAAAAGTCAACGGAACCAGGGATTCCCAACCAGTCTCCCAAGCTGGTACTTGCCCAGCCTTAAGCTGTTTACCTTCTGCAATCTGACGAGTGCAGGTATGATCAGCTTAGAATAACCGTTGACAGAGTCTGCTGCAAGCCATTGTCCTCTTTTGATGGAAATCATTTGTACCCTTAACTTGGGAAAAAAGTCAACGGAACCAGGGATTCCCAACCAGTCTCCCAAGCTGGTACTTGCCCAGCCTTAAGCTGTTTACCTTCTGCGATCTGACGAGTGCAGGTATGATCAGCTTAGAATAACCGTTGACAGAGTCTGATGCAAGCCATTGTCCTCTTTTGATGGAAATCATTAGTTAACTTAACTTTTGAAAAAAGTCAACGGAACCAGGGATTCCCAACCAGTCTCCCAAGCTGGTACTTGCCCAGCCTTAAGCTGTTTACCTTCTGCGATCTGATGAGTGCAGGTATGATCAACTTAGAATAACCGTTGACAGAGTCTTTCTGCAAGCCATTGTCCTCTTTTGATGGAAATCATTTGTACCCTTAACTTGGGAAAAAAGTCAACGGAACCAGGGATTCCCAACCAGTCTCCCAAGCTGGTACTTGCCCAGCCTTAAGCTGTTTACCTTCTGCGATCTGACGAGTGCAGGTATGATCAGCTTAGAATAACCGTTGACAGAGTCTGCTGCAAGCCATTGTCCTCTTTTGATGGAAATCATTTGTACCCTTAACTTGGGAAAAAAGTCAACGGAACCAGGGATTCCCAACCAGTCTCCCAAGCTGGTACTTGCCCAGCCTTAAGCTGTTTACCTTCTGCGATCTGACGAGTGCAGGTATGATCAGCTTAGAATAACCGTTGACAGAGTCTGCTGCAAGCCATTGTCCTCTTTTGATGGAAATCATTTGTACCCTTAACTTGGGAAAAAGTCAACGGAACCAGGGATTCCCAACCAGTCTCCCAAGCTGGTACTTGCCCAGCCTTAAGCTGTTTACCTTCTGCGATCTGACGAGTGCAGGTATGATCAACTTAGAATAACCGTTGACAGAGTCTGCTGCAAGCCATTGTCCTCTTTTGATGGAAATCATTTGTACCCTTAACTTGGGAAAAAAGTCAACGGAACCAGGGATTCCCAACCAGTCTCCCAAGCTGGTACTTGCCCAGCCTTAAGCTGTTTACCTTCTGCGATCTGACGAGTGCAGGTATGATCAGCTTAGAATAACCGTTGACAGAGTCTGCTGCAAGCCATTGTCCTCTTTTGATGGAAATCATTTGTACCCTTAACTTGGGAAAAAGTCAACGGAACCAGGGATTCCCAACCAGTCTCCCAAGCTGGTACTTGCCCAGCCTTAAGCTGTTTACCTTCTGCGATCTGACGAGTGCAGGTATGATCAGCTTAGAATAACCGTTGACAGAGTCTGCTGCAAGCCATTGTCCTCTTTTGATGGAAATCATTTGTACCCTTAACTTGGGAAAAAAGTCAACGGAACCAGGGATTCCCAACCAGTCTCCCAAGCTGGTACTTGCCCAGCCTTAAGCTGTTTACCTTCTGCGATCTGACGAGTGCAGGTATGATCAGCTTAGAATAACCGTTGACAGAGTCTGCTGCAAGCCATTGTCCTCTTTTGATGGAAATCATTTGTACCCTTAACTTGGGAAAAAGTCAACGGAACCAGGGATTCCCAACCAGTCTCCCAAGCTGGTACTTGCCCAGCCTTAAGCTGTTTACCTTCTGCGATCTGACGAGTGCAGGTATGATCAGCTTAGAATAACCGTTGACAGAGTCTGCTGCAAGCCATTGTCCTCTTTTGATGGAAATCATTTGTACCCTTAACTTGGGAAAAAGTCAACGGAACCAGGGATTCCCAACCAGTCTCCCAAGCTGGTACTTGCCCAGCCTTAAGCTGTTTACCTTCTGCGATCTGACGAGTGCAGGTATGATCAGCTTAGAATAACCGTTGACAGAGTCTGATGCAAGCCATTGTCCCTTTTTGATGGAAATCATTAGTTAACTTAACTTTTGAAAAAGTCAACGGAACCAGGGATTCCCAACCAGTCTCCCAAGCTGGTACTTGCCCAGCCTTAAGCTGTTTACCTTCTGCGATCTGACGAGTGCAGGTATGATCAGCTTAGAATAACCGTTGACAGAGTCTGCTGCAAGCCATTGTCCTCTTTTGATGGAAATCATTTGTACCCTTAACTTGGGAAAAAGTCAACGGAACCAGGGATTCCCAACCAGTCTCCCAAGCTGGTACTTGCCCAGCCTTAAGCTGTTTACCTTCTGCGATCTGACGAGTGCAGGTATGATCAGCTTAGAATAACCGTTGACAGAGTCTGATGCAAGCCATTGTCCTTTTTTGATGGAAATCATTAGTACCTAACTTTTGAAAAAAGTCAACAGAACCATGGATTCCCAACCAGTCTCCCAAGCTGGTACTTGCCCAGCCTTAAGCTGTTTACCTTCTGCGATCTGACGAGTGCAGGTATGATCAGCTTAGAATAACCGTTGACAGAGTCTGCTGCAAGCCATTGTCCTCTTTTGATGGAAATCATTTGTACCCTTAACTTGGGAAAAAGTCAACGGAACCAGGGATTCCCAACCAGTCTCCCAAGCTGGTACTTGCCCAGCCTTAAGCTGTTTACCTTCTGCAATCTGATGAGTGCAGGTATGATCAGCTTAGAATAACTGTTGACAGAGTCTGCTGCAAGCCATTGTCCTCTTTTGATGGAAATCATTTGTACCATTAACTTGGGAAAAAGGCAACGGAACCAGGGATTCCCAACCAGTCTCCCAAGCTGGTACTTGCCCAGCCTTAAGCTGTTTACCTTCTGCGATCTGACGAGTGCAGGTATGATCAGCTTAGAATAACCGTTGACAGAGTCTGCTGCAAGCCATTGTCCTCTTTTGATGGAAATCATTTGTACCCTTAACTTGGGAAAAAAGTCAACGGAACCAGGGATTCCCAACCAGTCTCCCAAGCTGGTACTTGCCCAGCCTTAAGCTGTTTACCTTCTGCGATCTGATGAGTGCAGGTATGATCAACTTAGAATAACCGTTGACAGAGCTTTGCTGCAAGCCATTGTCCTCTTTTGATGGAAATCATTTGTACCCTTAACTTGGGAAAAAGGTCAACTAAACCAGGGATTCCCAACCAGTCTCCAAAGCTGGTACTTGCCCATCCTTAAGCTGTTTACCTTCTGCAATCTGACGAGTGCAGGTATGATCAGCTTAGAATAACCGTTGACAGAGTATGCTGCAAGCCATTGTCCTCTTTTGATGGAAATCATTTGTACCCTTAACTTGGGAAAAAAGTCAACGGAACCAGGGATTCCCAAACAGTCTCCCAAGCTGGTACTTGCCCAGCCTTAAGCTGTTTACCTTCTGCGATCTGACGAGTGCAGGTATGATCAGCTTAGAATAACCATTGACAGAGTCTGAGGCAAGCCATTGTCCTTTTTGATGGAAATCATTAGTTAACTTAACTTGGAAAAAGTCAACAGAACCATTGATGCCCAACCAGTCTCCAAAGCTGGTACTTTCCCAGCCTTAAGCTGTTTACCTTCTGCGATCTGACGAGTGCAGGTATGATCAGCTTAGAATAACCCTTGACAGAGTCTGCTGCAAGCCATTGTCCTCTTTTGATGGAAATCATTTGTACCCTTAACTTGAGAAAAAAGTCAGCGAAACCAGGGATTCCCAACGAGTCTCCCAAGCTGGTACTTGCCCAGCCATAAGCTGTTTACCTTCTGCAATCTGATGAGTGCAGGTATGATCAGCTTAGAATAACCGTTGACAGAGTCTGCTGCAAGCCATTGTCCTCTTTTGATGGAAATCATTTGTACCCTTAACTTGGGAAAAAGTCAACGGAACCAGGGATTCCCAACCAGTCTCCCAAGCTGGTACTTGCCCAGCCTTAAGCTGTTTACCTTCTGCGATCTGACGAGTGCAGGTATGATCAGCTTAGAATAACCGTTGACAGAGTCTGATGCAAGCCATTGTCCTCTTTTGATGGAAATCATTTGTACCCTTAACTTGGGAAAAAGTCAACGGAACCAGGGATTCCCAACCAGTCTCCCAAGCTGGTACTTGCCCAGCCTTAAGCTGTTTACCTTCTGCGATCTGACAAGCGCAGGTATGATCAACTTAGAATAACCGTTGACAAAGTCTGATGCAAGCCATTGTCCTTTTTTGATGGAAATCATTAGTTAACTTAACTTTTGAAAAAAGTCAACAGAACCATCGATTCCCAACCAGTCTCCAAAGCTGGTACTTGCCCAGCCTTAAGCTGTTTACCTTCTGCAATCTGACGAGTGCAGGTATGATCAGCTTAGAATAACCGTTGACAGAGTCTGCTGCAAGCCATTGTCCTCTTTTGATGGAAATCATTTGTACCCTTAACTTGGGAAAAAAGTCAACGGAACCAGGGATTCCCAACCAGTCTCCCAAGCTGGTACTTGCCCAGCCTTAAGCTGTTTACCTTCTGCGATCTGACGAGTGCAGGTATGATCAGCTTAGAATAACCGTTGACAGAGTCTGCTGCAAGCCATTGTCCTCTTTTGATGGAAATCATTTGTACCCTTAACTTGGGAAAAAGTCAACGGAACCAGGGATTCCCAACCAGTCTCCCAAGCTGGTACTTGCCCAGCCTTAAGCTGTTTACCTTCTGCGATCTGACGAGTGCAGGTATGATCAGCTTAGAATAACCGTTGACAGAGTCTGCTGCAAGCCATTGTCCTCTTTTGATGGAAATCATTAGTTAACCTTAACTTTTGAAAAAAGTCAACAGAACCATCGATTCCCAACCAGTCTCCCAAAGCTGGTACTTGCCCAGCCTTAAGCTGTTTACCTTCTGCAATCTGACGAGTGCAGGTATGATCAGCTTAGAATAACCGTTGACAGAGTCTGCTGCAAGCCATTGTCCTCTTTTGATGGAAATCATTTGTACCCTTAACTTGGGAAAAAGTCAACGGAACCAGGGATTCCCAACCAGTCTCCCAAGCTGGTACTTGCCCAGCCTTAAGCTGTTTACCTTCTGCGATCTGACGAGTGCAGGTATGATCAGCTTAGAATAACCGTTGACAGAGTCTGCTGCAAGCCATTGTCCTCTTTTGATGGAAATCATTTGTACCCTTAACTTGGGAAAAAAGTCAACGGAACCAGGGATTCCCAACCAGTCTCCCAAGCTGGTACTTGCCCAGCATTAAGCTGTTTACTTTCTGCGATCTGATGAGTGCAGTTATGATCAACTTAGAATAACCGTTGACAGAGCTTTCTGCAAGCCATTGTCCTCTTTTGATGGAAATCATTTGTACCCTTAACTTGGGAAAAAAGTCAACTAAACTAGGGATTCCCAACCAGTCTCCAAAGCTGGTACTTGCCCAGCCTTAAGCTGTTTACCTTCTGCAATCTGACGAGTGCAGGTATGATCAGCTTAGAATAACCGTTGACAGAGTCTGCTGCAAGCCATTGTCCTCTTTTGATGGAAATCATTTGTACCCTTAACTTGGGATAAAAGTTAACGGAACCAGGGATTCCCAACCAGTCTCCCAAGCTGGTACTTGCCCAGCCTTATGCTGTTTACCTTCTGCGATCTGACGAGTGCAGGTATGATCAGCTTAGAATAACCGTTGACAGAGTCTGCTGCAAGCCATTGTCCTCTTTTAAAGGAAATCATTTGTACCCTTAACTTTGGAAAAAAGCCAACGGACCAAGGGATTCCCAACCAGTCTCCCAAGCTGGTACTTGCCCATCCTTAAGCCGTTTACTATCTGCGATCTGACGAGTGCAGGTATGATCAACTTAGAATAACCGTTGACAGAGCTTTGCTGCAAGCCATTGTCCTCTTTTGATGGAAATCATTTGTACCCTTAACTTGGGAAAAAGTCAACGGAACCAGGGATTCCCAACCAGTCTCCCAAGCTGGTACTTGCCCAGCCTTAAGCTGTTTACCTTCTGCTATCTGACGAGTGCAGGTATGATCAGCTTAGAATAACCATTGACAGAGTCTGAGGCAAGCCATTGTCCTTTTTTGATGGAAATCATTAGTTAACTTTTGAAAAAAGTCAACAGAACCATCGATGCCCAACAAGTCTCCAAAGCTGGTACTTGCCCAGCCTTAAGCTGTTTACCTTCTGCGATCTGACGAGTGCAGGTATGATCAGCTTAGAATAACCCTTGACAGAGTCTGCTGCAAGCCATTGTCCTCTTTTGATGGAAATCATTTGTACCCTTAACTTGGGAAAAAAGTCAGCGAAACCAGGGATTCCCAACCAGTCTCCCAAGCTGGTACTTGCCCAGCCTTAAGCTGTTTACCTTCTACAATCTGATGAGTGCAGGTATGATCAGCTTAGAATAACTGTTGACAGAGTCTGCTGCAAGCCATTGTCCTCTTTTGATGGAAATCATTTGTACCCTTAACTTGGGAAAAAAGGCACCGGAACCAGGGATTCTCAACCAGTCTCCCAAGCTGGTACTTGCCCAACCTTAAGCTGTTTAGCTTTTGCGATCTGACGAGTGCAGGTATGATAAGCTTAGAATAACCGTTGACGGAGTCAGATGCACGCCATTGTCCTCTTTTGATGGAAATCATTTGTACCCTTAACTTGGGAAAAAAGTCAACGGAACAAGGGATTCCCAACCAGTCTCCCAAGCTAGTACTTGCCCAGCCTTAAGCTGTTTACCTTCTGCGATCTGACAAGTGCAGGTATGATCAACTTAGAATAACCGTTGACAGTGTCTGCTGCAAGCCATTGTCCTCTTTTGATGGAAATCATTTGTACCCTTAACTTGGGAAAAAAGTCAACGGAACCAGGGATTCCCAACCAGTCTCCAAAGCTGGTACTTGCCCAGCCTTAAGCTGTTTACCTTCTGCAATCTGACGAGTGCAGGTATGATCAGCTTAGAATAACCGTTGACAGAGTCTGCTGCAAGCCATTGTCCTCTTTTGATGGAAATCATTTGTACATTTAACTTGGGAAAAAAGTTAACGGAACCAGGGATTCCCAACCAGTCTCCCAAGCTGGTACTTGCCCAGCCTTAAGCTGTTTACCTTCTGCAATCTGACGAGTGCAGGTATGATCAACTTAGAATAACCGTTGACAGAGTCTGCTGCAAGCCATTGTCCTCTTTTGATGGAAATCATTTGTACCCTTAACTTGGGAAAAAGTCAACGGAACCAGGGATTCCCAACCAGTCTCCCAAGCTGGTACATGCCCAGCCTTAAGCTGTTTACCTTCTGCGATCTGATGAGTGCAGGTATGATCAGCTTAGAATAACCGTTGACAGAGTCTGTTGCAAGCCATTGTCCTCTTTTGATGGAAATCATTTGTACCCTTAACTTGGGAAAAAGTCAACGGAACCAGGGATTCCCAACCAGTCTCCCAAGCTGGTACTTGCTCAGCCTTAAGCTGTTTACCTTCTGCGATCTGACGAGTGCAGGTATGATCAGCTTAGAATAACCGTTGACAGAGTCTGATGCAAGCCATTGTCCTTTTTGATGGAAATCATTAGTTAACTTAACTTTTGAAAAAGTCAACAGAACCATCGATTCCCAACCAGTCTCCAAAGATGGTACTTGCCCAGCCTTAAGCTGTTTACCTTCTGCGATCTGACGAGTGCAGGTATGATCAGCTTAGAATAATCCGTTGACAGAGCTTTCTGCAAGCCATTGTCCTCTTTTGATGGAAATCATTTGTACCCTTAACTTGGGAAAAAGTCAACGGAACCAGGGATTCCCAACCAGTCTCCCAAGCTGGTACTTGCCCAGCCTTAAGCTGTTTACCTTCTGCGATCTGACGAGTGCAGGTATGATCAGCTTAGAATAACCGTTGACAGAGTCTGCTGCAAGCCATTGTCCTCTTTTGATGGAAATCATTTGTACCCTTAACTTGGGAAAAAAGTCAACGGAACCAGGGATTCCCAACCAGTCTCCCAAGCTGGTACTTGCCCAGCCTTAAGCTGTTTACCTTCTGCGATCTGACGAGTGCAGGTATGATCAGCTTAGAATAACCGTTGACTTTTGATGGAAATCATTTGTACTCCTTAACTTGGGAAAAGTCAAGGAAACCTAGGATTCCTTAACCTGGTACTTGCCCAGCCTTAAGCTGTTTACCTTCACGATCTGACAAGTGCAGGAATGAGTCAGCTTAGAATAACCCGCTGACAGAGCTTTCTGCAAGCAATTGTCCTCTTCTTTGATGGAAATCATTTGTACCCTTAACTTGGGAAAAAGTCAAGCGGAACCAGGGATTCCCAACCAGTCTCGCAAGCTGGTACTTGCCCAGCCTTAAGCTGTTTACCTTCTGCGATCTGACGAGTGCAGGTATGATCAGCTTAAAATAACCCTTGACAGAGTCTGCTGCAAGCCATTGTCCTCTTTTGATGGAAATCATTTGTACCCTTAACTTGGGAAAAAAGTCAACGGAACCAGGGATTCCCCAACTCCAAGCTGGTACTTGCCCAGCCTGAAGCTGTTTACCTTCTGCGATCTGACGAGTGCAGGTATGATCAGCTTAGAATAACCGTTGACAGAGTCTGCTGCAAGCCATTGTCCTCTTTTGATGGAAATCATTTGTAACCTTAACTTGGGAAAAAGTCAGCGGAACCAGTGATTCCCAACCAGTCTCCCAAGCTGGTACTTGCCCAGCCTTAAGCTGTTTACCTTCTGCAATCTGACGAGTGCAGGTATGATCAGCTTAGAATAACCGTTGACAGAGTCTGCTGCAAGCCATTGTCCTCTTTTGATGGAAATCATTTGTACCCTTAACTTGGGAAAAAGTCAGCGGAACCAGGGATTCCCAACCAGTCTCCCAAGCTGGTACATGCCCAGCCTTAAGCTGTTTACCTTCTGCGATCTGATGAGTGCAGGTATGATCAGCTTAGAATAACCGTTGACAGAGTCTGTTGTAAGCCATTGTCCTCTTTTGATGGAAATCATTTGTACCCTTAACTTGGGAAAAAAGTCAACGGAACCAGGGATTCCCAACCAGTCTCCCAAGCTGGTACTTGCCCAGACTTAAGCTGTTTACCTTCTGCGATCTGACGAGTGCAGGTATGATCAGCTTAGAATAACCGTTGACAGAGTCTGCTGCAAGCCATTGTCCTCTTTTGATGGAAATCATTTGTACCCTTAACTTGGGAAAAAGTCAATGGAACAAGGGATTCCCAACCAGTCTCCCAAGCTGGTACTTGCCCAGCCTTAAGCTGTTTACCTTCTGCGATCTGACGAGTGCAGGTATGATCAACTTAGAATAACCGTTGACAGAGCTCTGCTGCAAGCCATTGTCCTCTTTTGATGGAAATCATTTGTACCCTTAACTTGGGAAAAAGTCAACTAGAACTAGGATTCCCAACCAGTCTCCCAAGCTGGTACTTGCCCAGCCTTAAGCTGTTTACCTTCTGCAATCTGACGAGTGCAGGTATGATCAGCTTAGAATAACCGTTGACAGAGTCTGCTGCAAGCCATTGTCCTCTTTTGATGGAAATCATTTGTACCCTTAACTTGGGAAAAAGTCAACGGAACCAGGGATTCCCAACCAGTCTCCCAAGCTGGTACTTGCCCAGCCTTAAGCTGTTTACCTTCTGCGATCTGACGAGTGCAGGTATGATCAGCTTAGAATAACCGTTGACAGAGTCTGATGCAAGCCATTGTCCTCTTTTGATGGAAATCATTAGTTAACTTAACTTTGGAAAAAAGTCAACAGAACCAGGGATTCCCAACCAGTCTCCCAAGCTGGTACTTGCCCAGCCTTAAGCTGTTTACCTTCTGCGATCTGATGAGTGCAGGTATGATCAACTTAGAATAACCGTTGACAGAGCTCTGCTGCAAGCCATTGTCCTCTTTTGATGGAAATCATTTGTACCCTTAACTTGGGAAAAAGTCAACGAAACCAGGGATTCCCAACCAGTCTCCAAAGCTGGTACTTGCCCAGCCTTAAGCTGTTTACCTTCTGCAATCTGACGAGTGCAGGTATGATCAGCTTAGAATAACCGTTGACAGAGTCTGCTGCAAGCCATTGTCCTCTTTTGATGGAAATCATTTGTACCCTTAACTTGGGAAAAAAGTCAACGGAACCAGGGATTCCCAACCAGTCTCCCAAGCTGGTACTTGCCCAGCCTTAAGCTGTTTACCTTCTGCGATCTGACGAGTGCAGGTATGATCAGCTTAGAATAACCGTTGACAGAGTCTGCTGCAAGCCATTGTCCTCTTTTGATGGAAATCATTTGTACCCTTAACTTTTGAAAAAAGTCAACGGAACCAGGGATTCCCAACCAGTCTCCCAAGCTGGTACTTGCCCAGCCTTAAGCTGTTTACCTTCTGCGATCTGACGAGTGCAGGTATGATCAGCTTAGAATAACCATTGACAGAGTCTGATGCAAGCCATTGTCCTTTTTTGATGGAAATCATTAGTTAACTTTTGAAAAAAGTCAACAGAACCATCGATTCCCAACCAGTCTCCAAAGCTGGTACTTGCCCAGCCTTAAGCTGTTTACCTTCTGCGATCTGACGAGTGCAGGTATGATGAGCTTAGAATAACCGTTGACAGAGTATGCTGCAAGCCATTGTCCTCTTTTGATGGAAATCATTTGTACCCTTAACTTGGGAAAAAAGTCAACGGAACCAGGGATTCCCAACCAGTCTCCCAAGCTGTTTACCTTCTGCGACCTGATGAGTGCAGGTATGATCAGCTTAGAATAACCGTTGACAGAGTCTGTTGTAAGCCATTGTCCTCTTTTGATGGAAATCATTTGTACCCTTAACTTGGGAAAAAAGTCAACGGAACCAGGGATTCCCAACCAGTCTCCCAAGCCGGTACTTGCCCAGCCTTAAGCTGTTTACCTTCTGCGATCTGACGAGAGCAGGTATGATCAGCTTAGAATAACCGTTGACAGAGTCTGATGCAAGCCATTGTCCTTTTTTGATGGAAATCATTAGTTAACTTAACTTTTGAAAAAAGTCAACAGAACCATCGATTCCCAACCAGTCTCCAAAGATGGTACTTGCCCAGCCTTAAGCTGTTTACCTTCTGCGATCTGACGAGTGCAGGTATGATTAGCTTAGAATAATCCTTGACAGAGTCTGCTGCAAGCCATTGTACTCTTTTGATGGAAATCATTTGTTCCCTTAACTTGGGAAAAAAGTTAACGGAACCAGGGATTCCCAACCAGTCTCCCAAGCTGGTACTTGCCCAGTCTTAAGCTGTTTACCTTCTGCAATCTATCGAGTGCAGGTATGATCAGCTTAGAATAACCGTTGACAGAGCTTTCTGCAAGCAATTGTCCTCTTTTGATGGAAATCATTTGTACCCTTAACTTGGGAAAAAAGTCAACGGAATCAGGGATTCCCAACCAGTCTTGCAAGCTGGTACTTGCCCAGTCTTAAGCTGTTTACCTTCTGCAATCTGACGAGTGCAGGTATGATCAGCTTAGAATAACCGTTGACAGAGTCTGCTGCAAGCCATTGTCCTCTTTTGATGGAAATCATTTGTACCATTAACTTGGGAAAAAAGTAAACGGAACCAGGGATTCCCAACCAGTCTCCCAAGCTGGTACTTGCCCAGTCTTAAGCTGTTTACCTACTGCGATCTGACGAGTGCAGGTATGATTAGCTTAGAATAACTGTTGACAGTGTCTGCTGCAAGCTATTGTCCTCTTTTGATGGAAATCATTTGTACCCTAAACTAGGGAAAAAAGTTAACGGAACCAGAGATTCCCAACCATTCTCCCAAGCTGGTACTTGCGCAGCCTTAAGCTGTTTACCTTCTGCGATCTGACGAGTGCAGGTATGATCAGCTTAGAATAACCGTTGACAGAGACTGTTGCAAGCCATTGTCCTTTTTTGATGGAAATCATTAGTTAACTTTACTTTTGAAAAAAGTCAACAGAACCATCGATTCCCAACCAGTCTCCAAAGCTGGTACTTGCCCAGCCTTAAGCTGTTTACCTTCTGCAATCTGACGAGTGCAGGTATGATCAGCTTAGAATAAACGTTGACAGAGTCTACTGCAAGCCATTGTCCTCTTTTGATGGAAATCATTTGTACCCTTAACTTGGGGAAAAAGTCAACGGAACCAGGGATTCCCAACCAGTCTCCCAAGCTGGTACTTGCCCAGCCTTAAGCTGTTTACCTTCTGCGATCTGACGAGTGCAGGTATGATCAGCTTAGATTAACCGTTGACAGAGTCTGATGCAAGCCATTGTCCTCTTTTGATTTAAATCATTAGTTAACTTAACTTTTGAAAAAAGTCAACAGAACCATCGATTCCCAACCAGTCTCCAAAGCTGGTACTTGCCCAGCCTTAAGTTGTTTACCTTCTACAATCTGATGAGTGCAGGTATGATCAGCTTAGAATAACTGTTGACAGAGTCTGCTGCAAGCCATTGTCCTCTTTTGATGGAAATCATTTGAACCCTTAACTTGGGAAAAAAGGCACCGGAACCAGGGATTCCCAACCAGTCTCCCAAGCTGGTACTTGCCCAGCCTTAAGCTGTTTAGCTTTTGCGATCTGACGAGTGCAGGTATGATCAGCTTAGAATAACCGTTGACGGAGTCTGATGCACGCCATTGTCCTCTTTTGTTGGAAATCATTTGTACCCTTAACTTGGGGAAAAAGTCAACTTAACCAGTGATTCCCAACCAGTCTCCCAAGCTAGTACTTGCCCATCCTTAAGCTGTTTACCTTCTGCGATCTGACAAGCGCAGGTATGATCAACTTAGAATAACCGTTGACAGAGTTTGATGCAAGCCATTGTCCTTTTTTGATAGAAATCATTAGTTAACTTAACTTTTGAAAAAAGTCAACAGAACCATCGATTCCCAACCAGTCTCCAAAGCTGGTACTTGCCCAGCCTTAAGCTGTTTACCTTCTGCAATCTGACAAGTGCAGATATTATCAGCTTAGAATAACCGTTGACAGAGTCTGCTTCAAGCCATTGTCCTCTTTTGATGGAAATCATTTGTACCCTTAACTTGGGAAAAAAGTAAACGGAACCAGGGATTCCCAACCAGTCTCCCAAGCTGGTACTTGCCAAGCCTTAAGCTGTTTACCTACTGCGATCTGACGAGTGCAGTTATGATTAGCTTAGAATAACTGTTGACAGTGTCTTCTGCAAGCTATTGTCCTCTTTTGATGGAAATCATTTGTACCCTAAACTAGGGAAAAAAGTTAACGGAACCTGGGATTCCCAACCATTCTCCCAAGCTGGTACTTGCGCAGCCTTAAGCTGTTTACCTTCTGCGATCTGACGAGTGCAGGTATGATCAGCTTAGAATAACCGTTGACAGAGACTGTTGCAAGCCATTGTCCTTTTTTGATGCAAATCATTAGTTAACTTAACTTTTGAAAAAAGTCAACAGAACCATCGATTCCCAACCAGTCTCCAAAGCTGGTACTTGCCCAACCTTAAGCTGTTTACCTTCTGCGATCTGACGAGTGCAGGTATGATCAGCTTAGAATAACCGTTGACAGAGTCTGCTGCAAGCCATTGTCCTCTTTTGATGGAAATCATTTGTACCCTTAACTTGGGAAAAAGTTAACGGAACCAGGGATTCCCAACCAGTCTCCCAAGCTGGTACTTGCCCAGCCTTAGGCTGTTTACCTTCTGCGATCTGACGAGTGCAGGTATGATCAGCTTAGAATAACCGTTGACAGAGTCTGCTGCAAGCCATTGTCCTCTTTTAAAGGAAATCATTTGTACCCTTAACTTTGGAAAAAAGCCAACGGACCAAGGGATTCCCAACCAGTCTCCCAAGCTGGTACTTGCCCAGCATTAAGCTGTTTACTTTCTGCGATCTGATGAGTGCAGTTATGATCAACTTAGAATAACCGTTGACAGAGCTTTCTGCAAGCCATTGTACTCTTTTGATGGAAATCATTTGTACCCTTAACTTGGGAAAAAGTCAACGGAACCAGGGATTCCCAACCAGTCTCCCAAGCTAGTACTTGCCCAGCCTTAAGCTGTTTACCTTCTGCGATCTGACGAGTGCAGGTATGATCAGCTTAGAATAACCATTGACAGAGTCTGAGGCAAGCCATTGTCCTTTTTTGATGGAAATCATTAGTTAACTTTTGAAAAAAGTCAACAGAACCATCGATGCCCAACAAGTCTCCAAAGCTGGTACTTGCCCAGCCTTAAGCTGTTTACCTTCTGCGATCTGACGAGTGCAGGTATGATCAGCTTAGAATAACCCTTGACAGAGTCTGCTGCAAGCCATTGTCCTCTTTTGATGGAAATCATTTGTACCCTTAACTTGAGAAAAAAGTCAGCGAAACCAGTGATTCCCAACCAGTCTCCCAAGCTGGTACTTGCCCAGCCTTAAGCTGTTTACCTTCTACAATCTGATGAGTGCAGGTATGATCAGCTTAGAATAACTGTTGACAGAGTCTGCTGCAAGCCATTGTCCTCTTTTGATGGAAATCATTTGTACCCTTAACTTGGGAAAAAAGGCACCGGAACCAGGGATTCTCAACCAGTCTCCCAAGCTGTTTAGCTTTTGCGATCTGACGAGTGCAGGTATGATAAGCTTAGAATAACCGTTGACGGAGTCAGATGCACGCCATTGTCCTCTTTTGATGGAAATCATTTGTACCCTTAACTTGGGAAAAAAGTCAACGGAACAAGGGATTCCCAACCAGTCTCCCAAGATGGATCTCGCCCAGCCTTAAGCTGTTTACCTTCTGCGATCTGATGAGTGCAGGTATGATCAGCTTAGAATAACCGTTGACAGAGTCTGCTGCAAGCCATTGTACTCTTTTGATGGACATCATTAATTAACTTAACTTTTGAAAAAATCATCAGGACCAGGGATTCCCAACTAGTCTGCCAAGCTGATACTTGCCCAGCCTTAAGCTTTTTACCTTCTGCGATCTGACGATTGCAGGTATGATCAGCTTAGAATAACCGTTGACAGAGTCTGCTGCAAGCCATTGTACTCTTTTGATGGAAATCATTTGTACCCTTAACTTGGGAAAAAAGTTAAAGGAACCAGGGATTCCCAACCAGTCTCCCAAGCTGGTACTTGCCCAGCCTTAAGCTGTTTACCTTCTGCGGTCTGACGAGTGCAGGTTTGATCAGCTTAGAATAACCGTTGACAGAGTCTTACGCATGCCATTGTCCTTTTTTGATGTAAATCATTAGTCAACTTAACTTTTGAAAAAAGTCAACGGAACCAGGGATTCCCAACTAGTCTCTCAAGCTTGTACTTGCCCAGCCTTAAGCTGTTTACCTTCTGCGATCTGATGAGTGCAGGTATGATCAGCTTAGAATAACCGTTGACAGATCTTGCTGCAAGCCATTGTCCTCTTTTGATGGAAATCATTAGTTAACTTAACTTTTGAAATAAGTCAACGGAACCAGGGATTCCCAACCAGTCTCCCAAGCTGGAACTTACCCAGCCTTAAGCTGTTTACCTTCTGCGATCTGACGAGAGCAGGAATGATCAGCTTAGAATAACCGTTGACAGAGTCTGCAGCAAGCCATTGTCCTCTTTTGATGGAAATCATTTGTACCCTTAACTTGGGAAAAAAGCCAACGGAACAAGGGATTCCCAACCAGTCTCCCAAGCTGGTACTTGCCCAGCCTTAAGCTGTTTACCTTCTGCGATCTGATGAGTGTAGGTATGATCAGCTTAGAATAACCATTGACAGAGTCTGCTGCAAGCCATTGTCCTCTTTTGATGGAAATCATTTGTACCGTTAACTTGGGAAAAAAGTTAACGGAACCAGGGATTCCCAAACATTCTCACAAGCTGGTTCTTGCCCAGCCTTAAGCTGTTTATCTTCTGCGATCTGATGAGTGCAGGTATGATCATCTTAGAATAACAATTGACAGAGTCTGATGCAAGCCATTGTCCTTTTTTGATGGAAATCATTAGTTAACTTTTGAAAAAAGTCGACAGAACAATCGATTCCCAACCAGTCTCCAAAGCTGGTACTTGCCCAGTCTTAAGCTGTTTACCTTCTGCGACCTGATGAGTGCAGGTATGATCAGCTTAGAATAACCGTTGACAGAGTCTCTTGTAAGCCATTGTCCTCTTTTGATGGAAATCATTTGTACCCTTAACTTGAGAAAAAAGGCACCGGAACCAGGGATTCCCAACCAGTCTCCCAAGCTGGTACTTGCCCAGCCTTAAGCTGTATACCTTCTGCGATCTGACGAGTGCAGGTATGATCAGCTTAGAAAAACCGTTGACAGAGTCTAATGCAAGCCATTGTCCTTTTTTGATGGAAATCATTAGTTAACTTAACTTTTGAAAAAAGTCAACAGAACCATCGATTCCCAACCAGTCTCCAAAGATGGTACTTGCCCAGCCTTAAGCTGTTTACCTTCTGCGATCTGACGAGTGCAGGTATGATCAGCTTAGAATAACTGTTGACAGAGTCTGCTTCAAGCCATTGTCCTCTTTTGATGGAAATCATTTGTACCCTTAACTTGGGAAAAAAGTTAACGGAACCAGGGATTCCCAACCAGTCTCCCAAGCTGGTACTTGCCCAGCCTTAAGCTGTTTACCCTCGGCGATCTGACGAGTGCAGGATTGATCAGCTTAGAATAACCGTTGACAGAGTCCGCTGCAAGCCATTGTCCTCTTTTGATGGAAATCATTTGTACCCTTAACTTTGGAAAAAAGTCAACGGATGATCAGCTTAGAATAACCGTTGACAGAGCTTTCTGCAAGCAATTGTCCTCTTTTGATGGAAATCATTTGTACCCTTAACTTGGGAAAAAAGTCAACGGAACCAGGGATTCCCAACCAGTCTCCCAAGCTGGTACTTGCCCAGCCTTAAGCTGTTTACCTTCTGCGATCTGACGAGTGCAGATATGATCAGCTTAGAATAACCGTTGACAGGGTCTGCTGCAAGCCATTGTCCTCTTTTGATGGAAATCATTTGTACCCTTAACTTGGCAAAAAAGTTAACGGAACCAGGGATTTCCAACCAGTCTCCCAAGCTGGTACTTGCCCAGCCTTAAGCTGCTTACCTTCTGCGATCTGACGAGTGCAGGTATGATGAGCTTAGAAAAACCGTTGACAGAGCTTTCTGCAAGCAATTGTCCTCTTTTGATGGAAATCATTTGTACCTTAACTTGGGAAAAAAGTAAACGGAACCAGGGATTTCCAACCAGTCTCCCAAGCTGGTACTTGCCCAGCCTTATGCTGTTTACCTTCTGCGATCTGATGAGTGCAGGTATGATCAGCTTAGAATAACCATTGACAGAGTCTGTTGCAAGCCATTGTCCTCTTTTGATGGAAATCATTTGTACCCTTAACTTGGGAAAAACGTAAACGGAACCAGCGATTCCCAAACAGTCTCCCAAGCTGGTACTTACCCAGCCTTAAGCTGTTTACCTTATGCGATCTGACGAGTGCAGGTATGATCAGCTTAGAATAACCGTTGACAGAGCATTCTGCAAGCAATTGTCCTCTTTTGATGGAAATCATTTGTACCCTTAACTTGGGAAAAAAGTCAACGGAACCAGGGATTCTTAACCAGTCTCCCAAGCTGGTACTTGCCCAGCATTAAGCTGTTTACCTTCTGCGATCTGATGAGTGCAGGTATGATCAGCTTAGAATAACCATTGACAGAGTCTGTTGCAAGCCATTGTCCTCTTTTGATGGAAATCATTTGTACCCTTAACTTGGGAAAAAAAGTCAACGGAACCAGGGATTCCCAACCAGACTCCCAAGCTGGTACTTGCCCAGCCTTAAGCTGTTTACCTTCTGCGATCTGACGAGTGCAGGTATGATCAACTTAGAATAACCGTTGACAGAGTCTACTGCAAGCCATTGTCCTCTTTTGATAGAAATCATTTGTACCCTTAACTTTGGAAAAAAGTCAACCAACCAGGGATTCCCAACCAGTCTCCCAAGCTGGTACTTGCCCAGCCTTAAGCTGTTTACCTTCTGCGATCTGACGAGTGCAGGTATGATCAACTTAGAATAACCGTTGACAGAGTCTGACTGCAAGCCATTGTCCTCTTTTGATGGAAATCATTAGTTACCCTTAACTTGGTAAAAAGTTAACGGAACCAGGGATTCCCAACCAGTCTCCCAAGCTGGTACTTGCCCAGCCTTAAGCTGTTTACTTTCTGCGATCTGACGAGTGCAGGTATGATCAGCTTAGAATAACCGTTGACAGAGCTCTGCTGCAAGCCATTGTCCTCTTTTGATGGAAATCATTTGTACCCTTAACTTGGGAAAAAGTCAACGGAACCAGGGATTCCCAACCAGTCTCCCAAGCTGGTACTTGCCCAGCCTTAAGCTGTTTACCTTCTGCAATCTGACGAGTGCAGGTATGATCAGCTTAGAATAACCGTTGACAGAGTCTGCTGCAAGCCATTGTCCTCTTTTGATGGAAATCATTTGTACCCTTAACTTGGGAAAAAGTCAACGGAACCAGGGATTCCCAACCAGTCTCCCAAGCTGGTACTTGCCCAGCCTTAAGCTGTTTACCTTCTGCGATCTGACGAGTGCAGGTATGATCAGCTTAGAATAACCGTTGACAGAGTCTGATGCAAGCCATTGTCCTTTTTGATGGAAATCATTAGTCAACTTAACTTTTGAAAAAAGTCAACGCAACCAGGGATTCCCAACTAGTCTCCCAAGCTTGTACTTGGCCAGCCTAAAGCTGTTTACCTTCTGCGATCTGATGAGTGCAGGTATGATCAGCTTAGAATTACCGTTGACAGATCAATTTGCAAGCCATTGTCCTCTTTTGATGGAAATCATTAGTTAACTTGACTTTTGAAAAAAGTCAACGGAACCAGGGATTCCCAAATAGTCTCCCAAACTGGTACTTGCCCAGCCTTAAGCTGTTTATCTTCTGCGATATGATGAGTGGAGGTATGATCAGCTTAGAATAACCGTTGACAGAGCTTTCTGCAAGCCATTGTCCTATTTTGATGGAAATCATTTGTACCTTTAACTTGGGAAAAAAATCAACTAAACCAGGGATTCCCAACCAGTCTCCAAAGCTGGTAATTGCCCAGCCTTAAGCTGTTTACCTTCTGCGATCTGACGAGTGCAGGAATGATCAGCTTAGAATAACCGTTGACAGAGTCTGCTGCAAGCCATTGTCCTCTTTTGATGGAAATCATTTGTACCCTTCACTTGGGAAAAAAGTCAACGGAACCAGGGATTCCCAACCAGTCTTCCAATCTGGAACTAGCCCAGCCTTAAGCTGTTTACCTTCTGCGATCTGACGAGTGCAGGTATGATCAGCTTAGAATAACCGTTGACAGAGGTTTCTGCAAGCAATTGTCCTCTTTTGATGGAAATCATTTGTACCCTTAACTTGGGAAAAAAGTCAACGGAACCAGGGATTCCCAACCAGTCTTCCAAGCTGGTACTTGCCCAGCCTTAAGCTGTTTACCTTCTGCGATCTGACTAAATTGTTTGGAATAACGTGCTTTAAAACATCCAGTGTGTGTATACGATCAGGTATGATGTTGTATCGATCAGGTAGTGTAAGGGTTACGCCCGCTTCACAGAAATTGACAGACCAAACTCCCTTTTAATGCACCGCAAACAGTTCATTTGCACAACTGCAAACTCCCCATTTGCACAAGGTTGGATAACAAGCTAGCCACGTCTCGGTGATGTCATTGAAGGTTTCTTCCTCCACCCAGCCACGTACAACACCAAGGGTCCCCAAAAGATGAATTGAATTGATTTTTCGAACGGGAGATGGTTAAAAACGCTGGCTCCCTCCCTTTGTTTTTATCCACGGTGACTGCGTCTGCGCCGTGCAATTTACTGTCACACCCGATATGAGTGGTATTTTCTGTAGTACTATTCTCATCAGTTTAATCCTCTAACGTCCCCGACTCCCCAATCTGGGGGCCATTTATTGAATAGATTTTTCGAACGGGGAGATGGTTAAAAACGCTGGCTCCCTCCACTCTGTTTTAAAACCACGGTCACTGTGTCTGCGCCGTGCAATTTACTGTCACACCCGATATGAGTGGTATTTTCTGTAGTACTATTCTCATCAGTTTAATCCTCTAACGTCCCCAATCTGGGGGCCATTTATTGAATAGATTTTTCGAACGGGAGATGGTTAAAAAACGCTGGCTCCCTCCACTCTGTTTTAAACCACGGTCACTGCGTCTGCGCCGTGCAATTTACTGTCACACCCGATATGAGTGGTATTTTCTGTAGTATTATTCTCATCAGTTGATTCCCTGTTACGTCCCATATCAGGGATTGCCTTTGTGAAAAAAAATTTAGGCCGGGTACCTTCGACTGCCTTCACAGTGACAGACCAAACTCTCATACACTAAACTGAATTGATTTCAGGAACCGGGAGATGGAAAAAGCAGCTTGAGTCGGTCCTCTTACTCCCAAATTGGGGCACTGCGCGTGCACAGAGCAATGTGCTGTGACACCCTATATGAGTGGTGTCTTAACTAGTACTATTCCTATCAGTTTAATCCCTGTTACGTACCCTATTTGGGGACGTGTCTCAAATTAGACTAATGTGTAAAAATTAAATGCCTTATTTATCGGCAAGCTACTGTGCCACCCGGTATCAGTGGTTTGCACTGGCAGTGGGCACACTACAGTCTGTGGAAGTGGGCCTGACACACACTAGCAGCAGGCAAGCAACTGAAATTAGACTAATGTGTAAAAATTAAATGCCTTATTTATCGGCAAGCTACTGTGCCACCCGGTATCAGTGGTTGGCACTGGCAGTGGGCACACTACAGTCAGTGGAAGAGGGCCTGACACACACTGGCAGCAGGCAAGCAACTGAATTTAGACTACTGTCTCAAAATTAAATGCCTTATTTATCGGCAAGCTACTGTGCCACCCGGTATCAGTGGTTGGCACTGGCAGTGGGCACACTACAGTCAGTGGAAGAGGGCCTGACACACACTGGCAGCAGGCAAGCAACTGAATTTAGACTACTGTCTAAAAATTAAATGCCCTATTTATCGGCAAGCTACTGTGCCACCCGGTATCAGTGGTTGGCACTGGCAGTGGGCACACTACAGTCAGTGGAAGCGGGCCTGACACACACTGGCAGCAGGCAAGCAACTGAAATTACACTAAAGTGTAAAAATTAAATGCCTTTTTTGATGCAAAGTACTGTGCCACACGGGATGACAGGGGTGGAGCACTGGCAGTGGGCACACTACAGTCAGTTGAAGTCGGCCTGACACACTAGCAGCAGGCAAGCAGCTGAAATTACACTAAAGTGTAAAAATTAAATGCCTTTTTATGCAAAGTCCTGTGCCAGCCGGTATGAGTGGTGGGCACTGGCAGTGGGCACACTACAGTCAATGTAAGTCAGCCTGACACACACTGGCAGGCAACTAACCTTAGATTAAAGTGTAACAATTAAGTGCCTTTTTTTAAGCAAAGTCCTGTGCCACACGGGATGACAGGGGTGGGCACTGGCAGTGGGCACACTACAGTCAGTTGAAGTCGGCCTGACACACACTAGCAGCAGGCAAGCAGCTGAAATTACACTAAAGTGTAAAAATTAAATGCCTTTTTATGCAAAGTCCTGTGCCAGCCGGTATGAGTGGTGGGCACTGGCAGTGGGCACACTACAGTCAGTGGAAGTCAGCCTGACACACACTGGCAGGCAACTAACCTTAGATTAAAGTGTAAAAATGAAATGCCTTTTTTTGATGCAAAGTCCTGTGCCACACAGAATGACAGGGGTGGGCACTGGCAGTGGGCACACTACAGTCTGTGGGCCTGCAGCTCCTCACACACATGCAGGCCAGGCAACTGCAATATGTATATAAAGGGAAAAAAAAAGCAGACTAATGTTGCAGCCGTAAAAAGGGCTTTTTGGGGTGCTGTCAGGACGCTGTCCTTACAGCAGAGATCAGATGAGTCTTTCAGGACTGGAGTGGACACTGAATTCACTAGCCTAGCTATCGATTTCCCAATTAAATCAGCAGCAATTACACTCTCCCTCCTCTCACTAAGACTGCAGCTTCAGAATGAATCTAAAATGGATGCTGTGCAGCAGGTGGGAGCGTCTGGGAGGGAGGGTATGCTGCTGATTGGCTGGAATGTGTCTGCTGACTGTGAGGTACAATGATGATGTATAGGGGGCGGACCGAACATCGCATATGTTCGCCCGGCAGAGGCGAACGCGAACAAGCTATGTTCGCCGGGAACTGTTCGCCGGCGGATAGCTCGGGCAATCTCTAGTGATCAGCTTAGAATAACCGTTGACAGGGTCTGCTGCAAGCCATTGTCCTCTTTTGATGGAAATCATTTGTACCCTTAACTTGGGAAAAAAGTTAACGGAACCAGGGATTCCCAACCAGTCTCCCAAGCTGGTACTTGCCCAACCTTAAGCTGTTTACCTTCTGCGATCTGACGAGTTCAGGTATGATCAGCTTATAATAACTGTTGACATGGTGTGCAGCAAGCCATTGTCCTCTTTTGATGGAAATCATTTGTACCTTTAACTTGGGAAAAAAGTTAACGGAACCAGGGATTCCCAACCAGTCTCCCAAGCTGGTACTTGTCCAGCCTTAAGCTGTTTACCTTCTGCGATCTGACGAGTGCAGGTATGATCAGCTTAGCAAAACCGTTGACAGAGCTTTCTGCAAGCAATTGTCCTCTTTTGATGGAAATCATTTGTACCCTTAACTTGGGAAAAAAGTCAACGGAACCAGGGATTCCCAACCAGTCTCCCAAGCTGTTACTTGCCCAGCCTTAAGCTGTTTACCTTCTGCGATCTGATGAGTGCAGGAATGATCAGCTTAGAATAACCATTGACAGAGTCCGTTGCAAGCCATTGTCCTCTTTTGATGGAAATCATTTGTACCCTTAACTTGGGAAAAAAGTCAACGGAACCAGGGATTCCCAACCAGTCTCCCAAGCTGGTACTTGCCCAGCCATAAGCTGTTTACCTTCTGCGATCTGACGAGTGCAGGTATGATCAACGTAGAATAACCGTTGACAGAGTCTACTGCAAGCCATTGTCCTCTTTTGATGGAAATCATTTGTACCCTTAACTTGGTAAAAAAGTTAACGGAACCAGGGATTTCCAACCACTCTCCCAAGCTGGTACTTGCCCAGCCTTAAGCTGTTTACCTTCTGCGATCTGACGAGTGCAGGTATGATCAGCTTAGAATAACCATTGACAGAGCTTTCTGAAAGCAATTGTCCTCTTTTGATGTAAATCTTTTGTACCCTTAACTTGGGAAAAATTTCAACGGAACCAGGGATTCCCAACCAGTCTCCCAAGCTGGTACTTACCCAGCCTTAAGCTGTTTACCTTCTGCGGTCTGACGAGTGCAGGTATGATCAGCTTAGAATAACCGTTGACAGATCTTTCTGCAAGCCATTGTCCTCTTTTGATGGAAATCATTAGTTAACTTAACTTTTGAAAAAAGTCAACGGAACCAGGGATTCCCAAATAGTTTTCCAAGCTGGTACTTGCCCAGCCGTAAGCTGTTTACCTTCTGCGATCTGACAAGCGCAGGTATGATCAACTTAGAATAACCGTTGACAGAGTCTGATGCAAGCCATTGTCCTTTTTTGATGGAAATCATTAGTTAACTTAACTTTTGAAAAAAGTCAACAGAACCATCGATTCCCAACCAGTCTCCAAAGCTGGTACTTGCCCAGCCTTAAGCTGTTTACCTTATGCGATCTGACGAGTGCAGGAATGATCAGCTTAGAATAACCGTTGACAGAGTCTGCAGCAAGCCATTGTCCTTTTTTGATGGAAATCATTTGTACCCTTCACTTAGGAAAAAAGTCAACGGAACCAGGGATTCCCAACCAGTCTCCCAAGCTGGTACTTGCCCAGACTTAAGCTGTTTACCTTCTGCGATCTGACGAGTGCAGGTATGATCAGCTTAGAATAACCATTGACAGAGTCTGCTGCAAGCCATTGTCCTCTTTTGATGGAAATCATTTGTACCCTTAACTTGGGAAAAAAGTTAACGGAACCAGGGATTACCAACCAGTCTCCCAAGCTGGTACTTGCCCAGCCTTAAGCTGTTTAACTTCTGCAATCTGACAAGTGCAGGTATGATCAGCTTAGAATAACCGTTGACAGAGTCTGCTGCAAGCCATTGTCCTCTTTTGATGGAAATCATTTGTACCCTTAACTTGGGAAAAAAGTCAACGGAACCAGGGATTCCCAACCAGTCTCCCAAGCTGGTACTTGCCCAGCCTTAAGCTGTTTACCTTCTGCGATCTGACGAGTGCAGGTATGATCAGCTTAGAATAACCGTTGACAGAGTCTGATGCAAGCCATTGTCCTTTTTGATGGAAATCATTAGTCAACTTAACTTTTGAAAAAAGTCAACGGAACCAGGGATTCCCAACTAGTCTCCCAAGCTTGTACTTGGCCAGCCTAAAGCTGTTTACCTTCTGCGATCTGATGAGTGCAGGTATGATCAGCTTAGAATTACCGTTGACAGATCTTTCTGCAAGCCATTGTCCTCTTTTGATGGAAATCATTAGTTAACTTGACTTTTGAAAAAGTCAACGGAACCAGGGATTCCCAAATAGTCTCCCAAACTGGTACTTGCCCAACCTTAAGCTGTTTATCTTCTGCGATATGATGAGTGCAGGTATGATCAGCTTAGAATAACCGTTGACAGAGCTTTCTGCAAGCCATTGTCCTCTTTTGATGGAAATCATTTGTACCCTTAACTTGGGAAAAAGTCAACGGAACCAGGGATTCCCAACCAGTCTCCCAAGCTGGTACTTGCCCAGCCTTAAGCTGTTTACCTTCTGCGATCTGACGAGTGCAGGAATGATCAGCTTAGAATAACCGTTGACAGAGTCTGCTGCAAGCCATTGTCCTCTTTTGATGGAAATCATTTGTACCCTTCACTTGGGAAAAAAGTCAACGGAACCAGGGATTCCCAACCAGTCTCCCAAGCTGGAACTAGCCCAGCCTTAAGCTGTTTACCTTCTGCGATCTGACAAGTGCAGGTATGATCAGCTTAGAATAACCGTTGACAGAGGTTTCTGCAAGCAATTGTCCTCTTTTGATGGAAATCATTTGTACCCTTAACTTGGGAAAAAAGTCAACGGAACCAGGGATTCCCAACCAGTCTTCCAAGCTGGTACTTGCCCAGACTTAAGCTGTTTACCTTCTGCGATCTGACGAGTGCAGGTATGATCAGCTTAGAATAACCATTGACAGAGTCTGCTGCAAGCCATTGTCCTCTTTTGATGGAAATCATTTGTACCCTTAACTTGGGAAAAAGTTAACGGAACCAGGGATTACCAACCAGTCTCCCAAGCTGGTACTTGCCCAGCCTTAAGCTGTTTAACTTCTGCAATCTGACAAGTGCAGGTATGATCAGCTTAGAATAACCGTTGACAGAGTCTGCTGCAAGCCATTGTCCTCTTTTGATGGAAATCATTTGTACCCTTAACTTGGGAAAAAGTCAACGGAACCAGGGATTCCCAACCAGTCTCCCAAGCTGGTACTTGCCCAGCCTTAAGCTGTTTACCTTCTGCGATCTGACGAGTGCAGGTATGATCAGCTTAGAATAACCGTTGACAGAGTCTGATGCAAGCCATTGTCCTTTTTTGATGTAAATCATTAGTCAACTTAACTTTTGAAAAAAGTCAACGGAACCAGGGATTCCCAACTAGTCTCCCAAGCTTGTACTTGGCCAGCCTAAAGCTGTTTACCTTCTGCGATCTGATGAGTGCAGGTATGATCAGCTTAGAATTACCGTTGACAGATCTTTCTGCAAGCCATTGTCCTCTTTTGATGGAAATCATTAGTTAACTTGACTTTTGAAAAAAGTCAACGGAACCAGGGATTCCCAAATAGTCTCCCAAACTGGTACTTGCCCAACCTTAAGCTGTTTATCTTCTGCGATATGATGAGTGCAGGTATGATCAGCTTAGAATAACCGTTGACAGAACTTTCTGCAAGCCATTGTCCTCTTTTGATGGAAATCATTTGTACCCTTAACTTGGGAAAAAAGTCAACGGAACCAGGGATTCCCAACCAGTCTCCCAAGCTGGTACTTGCCCAGCCTTAAGCTGTTTACCTTCTGCGATCTGACGAGTGCAGGAATGATCAGCTTAGAATAACCGTTGACAGAGTCTGCTGCAAGCCATTGTCCTCTTTTGATGGAAATCATTTGTACCCTTCACTTGGGAAAAAGTCAACGGAACCAGGGATTCCCAACCAGTCTCCCAAGCTGGAACTAGCCCAGCCTTAAGCTGTTTACCTTCTGCGATCTGACAAGTGCAGGTATGATCAGCTTAGAATAACCGTTGACAGAGGTTTCTGCAAGCAATTGTCCTCTTTTGATGGAAATCATTTGTACCCTTAACTTGGGAAAAAAGTCAACGGAACCAGGGATTCCCAACCAGTCTTCCAAGCTGGTACTTGCCCAGCCTTAAGCTGTTTACTTTCTGCGATCTGACTAAATTGTTTGGAATAACGTGCTTTAAAACATCCAGTGTGTGTATACGATCAGGTATGATGTTGTATCGATCAGGTAGTGTAAGGGTTACGCCCGCTTCACAGAAATTGACAGACCAAACTCCCCTTTTAATGCACCGCAAACAGTTCATTTGCACAACTGCAAACTCCCCATTTGCACAAGGTTGGATAACAAGCTAGCCACGTCCCGGTGATGTCATTGAAGGTTTCTTCCTCCACCCAGCCACGTACAACACCAAGGGTCCCCAAAAGATGAATTGAATTGATTTTTCGAACGGGGAGATGGTTAAAAAAACGCTGGCTCCCTCCCCTTTGTTTTTATCCACGGTGACTGCGTCTGCGCCGTGCAATTTACTGTCACACCCGATATGAGTGGTATTTTCTGTAGTACTATTCTCATCAGTTTAATCCCTCTAACGTCCCCAATCTGGGGGTCATTTATTGAATAGATTTTTCGAACGGGGAGATGGTTAAAAAAACGCTGGCTCCCTCCACTCTGTTTTAAACCACGGTCACTGCGTCTGCGCCGTGCAATTTACTGTCACTCCCGATATGAGTGGTATTTTCTGTAGTATTATTCTCATCAGTTGATTCCCTGTTACGTCCCATATCAGGGATTGCCTTTTGTGAAAAAAAATTTAGGCCGGGTACCTTCGACTGCCTTCACAGTGACAGACCAAACTCTCATACACTAAACTGAATTGGTTTCAGGAACCGGGAGATGGAAAAAGCAGCTTGGTCGGTCCTCTTACTCCCAAATTGGGGCACTGCGCGTGCACAGAGCAATGTGCTGTGACACCCTATATGAGTGGTGTCTTAACTAGTACTATTCCTATCAGTTTAATCCCTGTTACGTACTCTATTTGGGGACGTGTCTCAAATTAGACTAATGTGTAAAAATTAAATGCCTTATTTATCGGCAAGCTACTGTGCCACCCGGTATCAGTGGTTTGCACTGGCAGTGGGCACACTACAGTCAGTGGAAGCGGGCCTGACACACACTGGCAGCAGGCAAGCAACTGAATTTAGACTACTGTCTCAAAATTAAATGCCTTATTTATCGGCAAGCTACTGTGCCACCCGGTATCAGTGGTTGGCACTGGCAGTGGGCACACTACAGTCAGTGGAAGAGGGCCTGACACACACTGGCAGCAGGCAAGCAACTGAATTTAGACTACTGTCTAAAAATTAAATGCCTTATTTATCGGCAAGCTACTGTGCCACCCGGTATCAGTGGTTGGCACTGGCAGTGGGCACACTACAGTCAGTGGAAGCGGGCCTGACACACACTGGCAGCAGACAAGCAACTGAAATTACACTAAAGTGTAAAAATTAAATGCCTTTTTTTGATGCAAAGTACTGTGCCACACGGGATGACAGGGGTGGGCACTGGCAGTGGGCACACTACAGTCAGTTGAAGTCGGCCTGACACACACTAGCAGCAGGCAAGCAGCTGAAATTACACTAAAGTGTAAAAATTAAATGCCTTTTTATGCAAAGTCCTGTGCCAGCCGGTATGAGTGGTGGGCACTGGCAGTGGGCACACTACAGTCAGTGGAAGTCAGCCTGACACACACTGGCAGGCAACTAACCTTAGATTAAAGTGTAAAAATGAAATGCCTTTTTTGATGCAAAGTCCTGTGCCACACAGAATGACAGGGGTGGGCACTGGCAGTGGGCACACTACAGTCTGTGGGCCTGCAGCTCCTCACACACATGCAGGCCAGGCAACTGCAATATGTATATAAAGGGAAAAAAAGCAGACTAATGTTGCAGCCAGTAAAGGGGCTTTTGGGGTGCTGTCAGGACGCTGTCCTTACAGCAGAGATCAGATGAGTCTTTCAGGACTGGAGTGGACACTGAATTCACTAGCCTAGCTATCGATTTCCCAATTAAATCAGCAGCAATTACACTCTCCCTCCTCTCACTAAGACTGCAGCTTCAGAATGAATCTAAAATGGATGCTGTGCAGGAGGTGGGAGCGTCTGGGAGGGAGGGTATGCTGCTGATTGGCTGGAATGTGTCTGCTGAGTGTGAGGTACAATGATGATGTATAGGGGGGGGACCGAACATCGCATATGTTCGCCCGACAGAGGCGAACGCGAACAAGCTATGTTCGCCGGCGGATAGTTCGGGCCATCTCTAGTGATCAGCTTAGAATAACCGTTGACAGGGTCTGCTGCAAGCCATTGTCCTCTTTTGATGGAAATCATTTGTACCCTTAACTTGGGAAAAAAGTTAACGGAACCAGGGATTCCCAACCAGTCTCCCAAGCTGGTACTTGCCCAGCCTTAAGCTGTTTACCTTCTGCGATCTGACGAGTGCAGGTATGATCAGCTTAGCAAAACCGCTGACAGATCTTTCTGCAAGCAATTGTCCTCTTTTGATGGAAATCATTTGTACCCTTAACTTGGGAAAAAAGTCAACGGAACCAGGGATTCCCAACCAGTCTCCCAAGCTGTTACTTGCCCAGCCTTAAGCTGTTTACTTTCTGCGATCTGATGAGTGCAGGAATGATCAGCTTAGAATAACCATTGACAGAGTCTGTTGCAAGCCATTGTCCTCTTTTGATGGAAATCATTTGTACCCTTAACTTGGGAAAAAAGTCAACGGAACCAGGGATTCCCAACCAGTCTCCCAAGCTGGTACTTGCCCAGCCTTAAGCTGTTTACCTTCTGCGATCTGACGAGTGCAGGTATGATCAACGTAGAATAACCGTTGACAGAGTCTACTGCAAGCCATTGTCCTCTTTTGATGGAAATCATTTGTACCCTTAACTTGGTAAAAAAGTTAACGGAACCAGAGATTTCCAACCACTCTCCCAAGCTGGTACTTGCCCAGCCTTAAGCTGTTTACATTCTGCGATCTGACGAGTGCAGGTATGATCAGCTTAGAATAACCTTTGACGGGGTATGCTGCAAGCCATTGTCCTCTTTTGATGGAAATCATTTGTACCCTTAACTTGGGAAAAAAGTTAACGGAACCAGGGATTCCCAACCAGTCTCCCAAGCTGGTACTTGCCCAGCCTTAGGCTGTTTACCTTCTGCGATCTGACGAGTGCAGGTATGATCAGCTTAGAATAACCATTGACAGAGTCTGCTGCAAGCCATTGTCCTCTTTTGATGGAAATCATTTGTACCCTTAACTTTGGAAAAAGTTAGCGGAACCAGGGATTCCCAACCAGTCTCCCAAGCTGGTACTTGCCCAGCCTTAAGCTGTTTACTTTCTGCGATCTGACGAGCGCAGGTATGATCAGCTTAGAATAACCGTTGACAGAGCTTTCTGCAAGCAATTGTCCTCTTTTGATGGACATCATTTGTACCCTTAACTTGGGAAAAAGTTAAAGGAACCAGGGATTCCCAACCAGTCTCCCAAGCTGGTACTTGCCCAGCATTAAGCTGTTTACCTTCTGCGATCTGACTAGTGCAGGTATGATCAGCTTAGAATAACCGTTGACAGAGTCTGCTGCAAGCCATTGTCCTCTTTTGATGGAAATCATTTGTACCCTTAACTTGGGAAAAAGTCAACGGAACCAGAGATTCCCAACCAGTCTCCCAAGCTGGTACTTGCCCAGCCTTAAGCTGTTTACCTTCTGCGATCTGACGAGTGCAGGTATGATCAGCTTAGAATAACCGTTGACAGAGTCTGCTGCAAGCCATTGTCCTCTTTTGATGGAAATCATTTGTACCCTTAACTTGGGAAAAAGTCAACGGAACCAGGGATTCCCAACCAGTCTCCCAAGCTGGTACTTGCCCAGCCTTAAGCTGTTTACCTTCTGCGATCTGACGAGTGCAGGTATGATCAGCTTAGAATAACCGTTGACAGAGTCTGCTGCAAGCCATTGTCCTCTTTGATGGAAATCATTTGTACCCTTAACTTGGGAAAAAGTCAACGGAACCAGGGATTCCCAACCAGTCTCCCAAGCTGGTACTTGCCCAGCCTTAAGCTGTTTACCTTCTGCGATCTGACAAGTGCAGGTATGATCAGCTTAGAATAACCGTTGACAGAGTCTGCTGCAAGCCATTGTCCTCTTTTGATGGAAATCATTTGTACACTTAACTTGGGAAAAAGTCAACGGAACCAGGGATTCCCAACCAGTCTCCCAAGCTGGTACTTGCCCAGCCTTAAGCTGTTTACCTTCTGCGATCTGACGAGTGCAGGTATGATCAGCTTAGAATAACCGTTGACAGAGTCTGATGCAAGCCATTGTCCTTTTTTGATGGAAATCATTAGTCAACTTAACTTTTGAAAAAGTCAACGGAACCAGGGATTCCCAACCAGTCTCCCAAGCTGGTACTTGCCCAGCCTTAAGCTGTTTACCTTCTGCGATCTGATGAGTGCAGGTATGATCAGCTTAGAATAACCGTTGACAGAGTCATTCTGCAAGCCATTGTCCTCTTTTGATGGAAATCATTAGTTAACTTAACTTTGAAAAAAGTCAACGGAACCAGGGATTCCCAACCAGTCTCCCAAGCTGGTACTTGCCCAGCCTTAAGCTGTTTACCTTCTGCGATCTGACGAGTGCAGGTATGATCAGCTTAGAATAACCGTTGACAGAGTCTGATGCAAGCCATTGTCCTCTTTTGATGGAAATCATTAGTTAACTTAACTTGTGGAAAAAGTCAACAGAACCAGGGATTCCCAACCAGTCTCCCAAGCTGGTACTTGCCCAGCCTTAAGCTGTTTACCTTCTGCGATCTGACGAGTGCAGGTATGATCAGCTTAGAATAACCGTTGACAGAGTCTGATGCAAGCCATTGTCCTTTTTGATGGAAATCATTAGTTAACTTAACTTTGGAAAAAGTCAACGGAACCAGGGATTCCCAACCAGTCTCCCAAGCTGGTACTTGCCCAGCCTTAAGCTGTTTACCTTCTGCGATCTGACGAGTGCAGGTATGATCAGCTTAGAATAACCGTTGACAGAGTCTGATGCAAGCCATTGTCCTTTTTGATGGAAATCATTAGTTAACTTAACTTTTGAAAAAGTCAACGGAACCAGGGATTCCCAACCAGTCTCCCAAGCTGGTACTTGCCCAGCCTTAAGCTGTTTACCTTCTGCGATCTGACGAGTGCAGGTATGATCAGCTTAGAATAACCGTTGACAGAGTCTGATGCAAGCCATTGTCCTCTTTTGATGGAAATCATTAGTTAACTTAACTTTTGAAAAAGTCAACGGAACCAGGGATTCCCAACCAGTCTCCCAAGCTGGTACTTGCCCAGCCTTAAGCTGTTTACCTTCTGCGATCTGACGAGTGCAGGTATGATCAGCTTAGAATAACCGTTGACAGAGTCTGATGCAAGCCATTGTCCTTTTTTGATGGAAATCATTAGTTAACTTAACTTTGGGAAAAAGTCAACAGAACCAGGGATTCCCAACCAGTCTCCCAAGCTGGTACTTGCCCAGCCTTAAGCTGTTTACCTTCTGCGATCTGACGAGTGCAGGTATGATCAACTTAGAATAACCGTTGACAGAGTCTGCTGCAAGCCATTGTCCTCTTTTGATGGAAATCATTTGTTACCCTTAACTTGGGAAAAAGTCAACGGAACCAGGGATTCCCAACCAGTCTCCCAAGCTGGTACTTGCCCAGCCTTAAGCTGTTTACCTTCTGCGATCTGACGAGTGCAGGTATGATCAGCTTAGAATAACCGATTGACAGAGCTCTGCTGCAAGCCATTGTCCTCTTTTGATGGAAATCATTTGTACCCTTAACTTGGGAAAAAGTCAACGGAACCAGGGATTCCCAACCAGTCTCCCAAGCTGGTACTTGCCCAGCCTTAAGCTGTTTACCTTCTGCGATCTGATGAGTGCAGGTATGATCAGCTTAGAATAACCATTGACAGAGTCTGCTGCAAGCCATTGTCCTCTTTTGATGGAAATCATTTGTACCCTTAACTTGGGAAAAAAGTTAACAGAACCAGGGATTACCAACCAGTCTCCCAAGCTGGTACTTGCCCAGCCTTAAGCTGTTTACGTTCTGCGATCTAACGATTGCAGGTATGATCAGCTTAGAATAACCGTTGACAGAGTCTGATGCAAGCCATTGTCCTCTTTTGATGGAAATCATTTGTACCCTTAACTTGGGAAAAAGTCAACGGAACCAGGGATTCCCAACCAGTCTCCCAAGCTGGAACTTGCCCAACCTTAAGCTGTTTACCTTCTGCGATCTGACGAGTGCAGGTATGATCAGCTTAGAATAACCGTTGACAGAGTCTGTTGCATGCCATTGTCCTCTTTTGATGGAAATCATTTGTACCCTTAACTTTGGAAAAAAGTAAACGGAACCAGGGATTCCCAACCAGTCTCCCAAGCTGGTACTTGCCCAGCCTTAAGCTGTTTACCTTCTGCGATCTGACGAGTGCAGGTATGATCAGCTTAGAATAACCGTTGACAGTGTCTGCTGCAAGCCATTGTCCTCTTTTGATGGAAATCATTTGTACACTTAACTTGGGAAAAAAGTCAACGGAACCAGGGATTCCCAACCAGTCTCCCAAGCCGGTACTTGCCCAGCCTTAAGCTGTTTACCTTCTGCAATCTGACGAGTGCAGGTATGATCAGCTTAGAATAACCGTTGACAGAGTCTGCTGCAAGCCATTGTCCTCTTTTGATGGAAATCATTTGTACCCTTAACTTGGGAAAAAAGTCAACGGAACCAGGGATTCCCAACCAGTCTCCCAAGCTGTTTACCTTATGTGTTCTGACGAGTGCAGGTATGATCAGCTTAGAATAACCGCTGACAAAGTCTGCTGCAAGCCATTGTCCTCTTTTGATGGAAATCATTTGTACCCTTAACTTGGGAAAAAACTCAACAGAACCAGGGATTCCCAACCAGTCTCCCAAGCTAGTACTTGCCCAGGCTTAAGCTGTTTAACTTCTGCGGTCTGACGAGTGCAGGTTTGATCAGCTTAGAATAACCGTTGACAAAGTCTTACGCAAGCTATTGTCCTTTTCTGATGGAAATCATTAGTCAACTTAACTTTTGAAAAAAGTCAACGGAACCATGGGCTCCCAACTAGTCTCCCAAGCTGGTACTTGCCCAGCCTTAAGCTGTTTACCTTCTGCGATCTGACGAGTGCTGGTATGATCAGCTTAGAATAACCGTTGACAGAGTCTGCTGCAAGCCATTGTCCTCTTTTGATGGAAATCATTTGTACCCTTAACTTGGGAAAAAAGTCAACGGAACCAGGGATTCCCAACCAGTCTCCCAAGCTGGTACTTGCCCAGCCTTAAACTGTTTACCTTCTGCGATCTGACGAGTGCAGGTATGATCAGCTTAGAATAACCGTTGACAGAGTCTGCTGCAAGCCATTGTCCTCTTTTGATGGAAATCATTTGTACCCTTAACTTGGGAAAAAGTTAACAGAACCAGGGATTCCCAACCAGTCTCCCAAGCTGGTACTTGCCCAGCCTTAGGCTGTTTACCTTCTGCGATCTGACGAGTGCAGGTATGATCAGCTTAGAATAACCGTTGACAGAGCTTTCTGCAAGCAATTGTCCTCTTTTGATGGAAATCATTTGTACCCTTAACTTGGGAAAAAGACAACGGAACCAGGGATTCCCAACCAGTCTCCCAAGCTGGTACTTGCCCAGCCTTAAGCTGTTTACCTTCTGCAATCTGACGAGTGCAGGTATGATCAGCTTAGAATAACCGTTGACAGAGTCTGCTGCAAGCCATTGTCCTCTTTTGATGGAAATCATTTGTACCCTTAACTTGGGAAAAAGTCAACGGAACCAGGGATTCCCAACAAGTCTCCCAAGCTGGTACTTGCCCAGCCTTAAGCTGTTTACCTTCTGCGATCTGACGAGTGCAGGTATGATCAGCTTAGAATAACCGTTGACAGAGTCTGCTGCAAGCCGTTGTCCTCTTTGATGGAAATCATTTGTACCCTTAACTTGGGAAAAAGTCAACGGAACCAGGGATTCCCAACCAGTCTCCCAAGCTGGTACTTGCCCAGCCTTAGGCTGTTTACCTTCTGCGATCTGACGAGTGCAGGTATGATCAGCTTAGAATAACCGTTGACATAGTCTGCTGCAAGCCATTGTCCTCTTTTGATGGAAATCATTTGTACCCTTAACTTGGGAAAAAAGTCAACGGAACCAGGGATTCCCAACCAGTCTCCCAAGCTGGTACTTGCCGAGCCTTAAGCTGTTTACCTTCTGCGATCTGACGAGTGCAGGTATGATCAGCTTAGAATAACCGTTGACATAGTCTGCTGCAAGCCATTGTCCTCTTTTGATGGAAATCATTTGTACCCTTAACTTGGGAAAGAAGTCAACGGAACCAGGGATTCCCAACCAGTCTCCCAAGCTGGTACTTGCCCAGCCTTAGGCTGTTTACCTTCTGCGATCTGACGAGTGCAGGTATGATCAGCTTAGAATAACCGTTGACATAGTCTGCTGCAAGCCATTGTCCTCTTTTGATGGAAATCATTTGTACCCTTAACTTGGGAAAAAGTCAACGGAACCAGGGATTCCCAACCAGTCTCCCAAGCTGGTACTTGCCGAGCCTTAAGCTGTTTACCTTCTGCAATCTGACGAGTGCAGGTATGATCAGCTTAGAATAACCGTTGACAGAGTCTGCTGCAAGCCATTGTCCTCTTTTGATGGAAATTATTTGTACCCTTAACTTGGGAAAAAGTTAACGGAACCAGGGATTCCCAACCAGTCTCCCAAGCTGGTACTTGCCCAGCCTTAAGCTGTTTACCTTCTGCGATCTGACGAGTGCAGGTATGATCAGCTTAGAATAACCGTTGACAGAGTCTGCTGCAAGCCATTGTCCTCTTTTGATGGAAATTATTTGTACCCTTAACTTGGGAAAAAGTCAACGGAACCAGGGATTCCCAACCAGTCTCCCAAGCTGGTACTTGCCCAGCCTTAGGCTGTTTACCTTCTGCGATCTGACGAGTGCAGGTATGATCAGCTTAGAATAACCGTTGACAGAGTCTGCTGCAAGCCATTGTCCTCTTTTGATGGAAATCATTTGTTCCCTTAACTTGGAAATAAAGTCAACGGAACCAGGGATTCCCAACCAGTCTCCCAAGCTGGTACTTGCCCAGCCTTAAGCTGTTTACCTACTGCGATCTGACAAGTGCAGGTATGATCAGCTTAGAATAACTGTTGACAGAGTCTGCTGCAAGCCATTGTCCTCTTTTGATGGAAATCATTTGTACCCTTAACTTGGGAAAAAGTTAACGGAACCAGGGATTCCCAAACAGTCTCCCAAGCTGGTACTTGCCCAGCCTTAAGCTGTTTACCTTCTGCTATTTGACGAGTGCAGATATGATCAGCTTAGTATAACGGTTGACAGAGCTTTCTGCAAGCAATTGTCCTCTTTTGATGGAAATCATTTGTACCCTTAACTTGGGAAAAAAGCCAACGGAACCAGGAATTCCCAACCAGTCTCCCAAGCTGGTACTTGCCCAGCCTTAAGCTGTTTACCTTCTTCGATCTGATGAGTGCAGGTATGATCAGCTTAGAATAATCGTTGACAGAGTCTGCTGCAAGCCATTGTCCTCTTTTGATGAAAATCATTTGTACCCTTAACTTGGGAAAAAGTCAACGAAACCAGGGATTCCCAACCAGTTTCCAAGCTGGTACTTGCCCATCATTAAGCTGTTAACCTACTGCGATCTGATGAGTGCAGGTATGATCAGCTTAGAATAACCATTGACGGAGTCTGATGCAAGCAATTGTCCTCTTTTGATGGAAATCATTTGTACCCTTAACTTGGGAAAAAGTCAACAGAACCAGGGATTCCCAACCAGTCTCCCAAGCTAGTACTTGCCCAGGCTTAAGCTGTTTACCTTCTGTGATCTGACGAGCGCAGGTATGATCAGCTTAGAATAACCGTTGACAGAGTCTGAAGCAAGCCATTGTCCTTTTTTGATGGAAATCATTAGTTAACTTAACTTTTGAAAAAGGTCAACAGAACCATCGATTCCCAACCAGTCTCCAAAGCTGGTACTTGCCCAGCCTTAAGCTGTTTACCGTCTGCGATCTGACGAGCGCAGGTATGATCAGCTTAGAGTAACCGTTGACAGAGTCTGCTGCAAGCCATTGTCCTCTTTTGATGGAAATCATTTGTACCCTTAACTTGGGAAAAAAGTCAACGGAACCAGGGATTCCCAACAAGTCTCCCAAGCTGGTACTTGTCCAGCCTTAGGCTGTTTTCCTTCTGCGATCTGACGAGTGCAGGTATGATCAGCTTAGAATAACCGTTGACATAGTCTGCTTCAAGCCATTGTCCTCTTTTGATGGAAATCATTTGTACCCTTAACTTGGGAAAAAAGTCAACGGAACCAGGGATTCCCAACCAGTCTCCCAAGCTGGTACTTGCCCAGCCTTGGGCTGTTTACCTTCTGCGATCTGACGAGTGCAGGTATGATCAGCTTAGAATAACCGTTGACATAGTCTGCTGCAAGCCATTGTCCTCTTTTGATGGAAATCATTTGTACCCTTAACTTGGGAAAAAAGTAAACGGAACCAGGGATTCCCAACCAGTCTCCCAAGCTGGTACTTGCCGAGCCTTAAGCTGTTTACCTTCTGCGATCTGACGAGTGCAGGTATGATCAGCTTAGAATAACCGTTGACAGAGTCTGCTGCAAGCCATTGTCCTCTTTTGATGGAAATTATTTGTACCCTTAACTTGGGAAAAAAGTTAACGAAATCAGGGATTCCCACCCAGTCTCCCAAGCTGGTACTTGCCGAGCCTTAAGCTGTTTACCTACTGCGATCTGACAAGTGCAGGTATGATCAGCTTAGAATAACTGTTGACAGAGTCTGCTGCAAGCCATTGTCCTCTTTTGATGGAAATAATTTGTACCCTTACCTTGGGGAAAAAGTTAACGGAACAAGGGATTCCCAAACAGTCTCCCAAGCTGGTACTTGCCCAGCCTTAAGCTGTTTACCTTCTGCTATTTGACGAGTGCAGATATGATCAGCTTAGTATAACGGTTGACAGAGCTTTCTGCAAGCAATTGTCCTCTTTTGATGGAAATCATTTGTACCCTTAACTTAAGAAAAAAGCCAACGGAACCAGGAATTCCCAACCAGTCTCCCAAGCTGGTACTTGCCAGCCTTAAGCTGTTTACCTTCTGCGATCTGATGAGTGCAGGTATGATCAGCTTAGAATAATCGTTGACAGAGTCTGCTGCAAGCCATTGTCCTCTTTTGATGAAAATCATTTGTACCCTTAACTTGGGAAAAAGTCAACGAAACCAGGGATTCCCAAACCAGTTTCCAAAGCTGGCAGTTGCCCAGCCTTAAGCTGTTTACCTTCTGCGATCTGACGAGTGCAGGTATGATCAGCTTAGAATAACTGTTGACGGAGTCTGATGCAAGCCATTGTCCTTTTTGATGGAAATCATTAGTTAACTTAAATTTTGAAAAAGTCAACAGAACCATCGATTCCCAACCAGTCTCCAAAGCTGGTACTTGCCCAGCCTTAAGCTGTTTACCTTCTGCGATCTGACGAGTGCAGGTATGATCAGCTTAGAATAACCCTTGACAGAGTCTGCTGCAAGCCAGTGTCCTCTTTTGATGGAAATCATTTGTACCCTTAACTTGGGAAAAAAGTCAGCGAAACCAGGGATTCCCAACTCGTCTCCCAAGCTGGTACTTGCCCAGCCTTAAGCTGCTTACCTTCTGCAATCTGATGAGCGCAGGTATGATCAGCTTAGAATAACTGTTGACATAGTCTGCTGCAAGCCATTGTCCTCTTTTGATGGAAATCATTTGTACCCTTAACTTGGGAAAAAAGTCAACGGAACCAGGGATTCCCATCCAGGCTCCCAAGCTGGTACTTGCCCAGCATTAGGCTGTTTACCTTCTGCGATCTGACGAGTGCAGGTATGATCAGCTTAGAATAACCGTTGACAAAGGCTGAAGCAAGCCATTGTCCTTTTTTGATGGAAATCATTAGTTAACTTAACTTTTGAAAAAGGTCAACAGAACCATCGATTCCCAACCAGTCTCCAAAGCTGGTACTTGCCCAGCCTTAAGCTGTTTACCTTCTGCGATCTGACGAGTGCAGGTGTGATCAGCTTAGAGTAACCGTTGACAGAGTCTGCTGCAAGCCATTGTCCTCTTTTGATGGAAATCATTTGTACCCTTAACTTGGGAAAAAAGTCAACGGAACCAGGAATTCCCAACCAGTCTCCCAAGCTGGTACTTGCCCAGCCTTAAGCTGTTTACCTTCTGCGATCTGATGAGTGCAGGTATGATCAGCTTAGAATAATCGTTGACAGAGTCTGCTGCAAGCCATTGTCCTCTTTTGATGGAAATCATTTGTACCCTTAACTTGGGAAAAAGTCAACGGAACCAGGGATTCCCAACCAGTTTCCAAAGCTGGTACTTGCCCAGCCTTAAGCTGTTTACCTTCTGCGATCTGACGAGTGCAGGTATGATCAGCTTAGAATAACCGTTGACAGAGTCTGATGCAAGCCATTGTCCTTTTTTGATGGAAATCATTAGTTAACTTAACTTTTGAAAAAAGTCAACAGAACCATCGATTCCCAACCAGTCTCCAAAGCTGGTACTTGCCCAGCCTTAAGCTGTTTACCTTCTGCGATCTGACGAGTGCAGGTATGATCAGCTTAGAATAACCGTTGACAGAGTCTGCTGCAAGCCATTGTCCTCTTTTGATGGAAATCATTTGTACCCTTAACTTGGGAAAAAAGTCAACGGAACCAGGGATTCCCAACCAGTCTCCCAAGCTGGTACTTGCCCAGCCTTAGGCTGTTTACCTTCTGCGATCTGACGAGTGCAGGTATGATCAGCTTAGAATAACCGTTGACATAGTCTGCTGCAAGCCATTGTCCTCTTTTGATGGAAATCATTTGTACCCTTAACTTGGGAAAAAGTCAACGGAACCAGGGATTCCCAACCAGTCTCCCAAGCTGGTACTTGCCGAGCCTTAAGCAGTTTACCTTCTGCGATCTGACGAGTGCAGGTATGATCAGCTTAGAATAACCGTTGACAGAGTCTGCTGCAAGCCATTGTCCTCTTTTGATGGAAATTATTTGTACCCTTAACTTGGGAAAAAGTTAACGGAACCAGGGATTCCCAACCAGTCTCCCAAGCTGGTACTTGCCGAGCCTTCAGCTGTTTACCTTCTGCGATCTGACGAGTGCAGGTATGATCAGCTTAGAATAACCGTTGACAGAGTCTGCTGCAAGCCATTGTCCTCTTTTGATGGAAATTATTTGTACCCTTAACTTGGGAAAAAGTTAACGGAACCAGGGATTCCCAACCAGTCTCCCAAGCTGGTACTTGCCCAGCCTTAGGCTGTTTACCTTCTGCGATCTGACGAGTGCAGGTATGATCAGCTTAGAATAACTGTTGACAGAGTCTGCTGCAAGCCATTGTCCTCTTTTGATGGAAATCATTTGTACCCTTAACTTGGGGAAAAGTTAACAGAACCAGGGATTCCCAAACAGTCTCCCAAGCTGGTACTTGCCCAGCCTTAAGCTGTTTATCTTCTGCTATTTGACGAGTGCAGATATGATCAGCTTAGTATAACGGTTGACAGAGCTTTCTGCAAGCAATTGTCCTCTTTTGATGGAAATCATTTGTACCCTTAACTTGGGAAAAAGCCAACGGAACCAGGAATTCCCAACCAGTCTCCCAAGCTGGTACTTGCCCAGCCTTAAGCTGTTTACCTTCTGCGATCTGATGAGTGCAGGTATGATCAGCTTAGAATAATCGTTGACAGAGTCTGCTGCAAGCCATTGTCCTCTTTTGATGAAAATCATTTGTACCCTTAACTTGGGAAAAAGTCAACGAAACCAGGGATTCCCAACCAGTTTCCAAAGCTGGTAGTTGCCCAGCCTTAAGCTGTTTACCTTCTGCGATCTGACGAGTGCAGGTATGATCAGCTTAGAATAACCGTTGACGGAGTCTGATGCAAGCCATTGTCCTTTTTGATGGAAATCATTAGTTAACTTAAATTTTGAAAAAGTCAACAGAACCATCGATTCCCAACCAGTCTCCAAAGCTGGTACTTGCCCAGCCTTAAGCTGTTTACCTTCTGCGATCTGACGAGTGCAGGTATGATCAGCTTAGAATAACCCTTGACAGAGTCTGCTGCAAGCCAGTGTCCTCTTTTGATGGAAATCATTTGTACCCTTAACTTGGGAAAAAGTCAGCGAAACCAGGGATTCCCAACTCGTCTCCCAAGCTGGTACTTGCCCAGCCTTAAGCTGCTTACCTTCTGCAATCTGATGAGCGCAGGTATGATCAGCTTAGAATAACTGTTGACAGAGTCTGCTGCAAGCCATTGTCCTCTTTTTGATGGAAATCATTTGTACCCTTAACTTGGGAAAAAGGCAACGGAACCAGGGATTCCCAACCAGTCTCCCAAGCTGGTACTTGCCCAGCCTTAAGCTGTTTACCTACTGCGATCTGACGAGTGCAGGTATGATAAGCTTAGAATAACCGTTGACAGAGTCTGCTGCAAGCCATTGTCCTCTTTTGATGGAAATCATTTGTACCTTTAACTTGGGAAAAAGGCAACGGAACCAGGGATTCCCAACCAGTCTCCCAAGCTGGTACTTGCCCAGCCTTAAGCTGTTTACCTACTGCGATCTGACGAGTGCAGGTATGATAAGCTTAGAATAACCGTTGACAGTGTCTGCTTCAAGCCATTGTCCTCTTTTTGATGGAAATCATTTGTACCCTTAACTTGGGAAAAAGTTAACGGAACCAGGGATTCCCAACCAGTCTCCCAAGCTGGTACTTGCCCAGCCTTAAGCTGTTTACCTTCTGCGATCTGACAAGTGCAGGTATGATCAGCTTAGAATAACTGTTGACAGAGCTTTCTGCAAGCAATTGTCCTCTTTTGATGGAAATTATTTGTACCCTTAACTTGGGAAAAAGTCAACGGAACCAGGGATTCCCAACCAGTCTCCCAAGCTGGTACTTGCCCAGCCTTAAGCTGTTTACCTTCTGCGATCTGATGAGTGCAGGTATGATCAGCTTAGAATAACCGTTGACAGAGTCTGATGCAAGCCATTGTCCTCTTTTGATGGAAATCATTTGTACCCTTAACTTGGAAAAAAGTCAACGGAACCAGGGATTCCCAACCAGTCTCCCAAGCTGGTACTAGCCCAGCCTTAAGCTGTTTACCTTCTGCGATCTGACTAGTGCAGGTATGATCAGCTTAGAATAACCGTTGACAAAGTCTGCTGCAAGCCATTGTCCTCTTTTTGATAGAAATAATTTGAACCCTTAACTTGGGAAAAAGTCAATGGAACCAGGGATTCCCAACCAGTCTCCCAAGCTGGTACTTGCCCAGCCTTAAGCTGTTTACCTACTGCAATCTGACGAGTGCAGGTATGATCAGTTTAGAATAACCGTTGACAGAGTTTGCTGCAAGCCATTGTCCTCTTTTGATGGAAATCATTTGTACCCTTAACTTGGGAAAAAGTCAACGGAACCAGGGATTCCCAACCAGTCACTTGCCCAGCCTTAAGCTGTTTACCTTCTGCGATCTGACGAGTGCAGGTATGATCAGCTTAGAATAACCGTTGACGGAGTATGCTGCAAGCCATTGTCCTCTTTTGATTGAAATCATTTGTACCCTTAACTTGGGAAAATAGTTAACGGAACCAGGGATTCCCAACCAGTCTCCCAAGCTGGTACTTGCCCAGCCTTAAGCTGTTTACCGTCCGCGATCTGATGAGTGCAGGTATGATCAGCTTAGAATAACCGTTGACAGAGCTTTCTGCAAGCAATTGTCCTCTTTTGATGGAAATCATTTGTACCCTTAACTTGGGAAAAAGACAACGGAACCAGGGATTCCCAACCAGTCTCCCAAGCTGGTACTTGCCCAGCCTTAAGCTGTTTACATTCTGCGATCTGACGAGTGCAGGTATGATCAGCTTAGAATAACCGTTGACGGGGTATGCTGCAAGCCATTGTCCTCTTTTGATGGAAATCATTTGTACCCTTAACTTGGGAAAATAGTTAACGGAACCAGGGATTCCCAACCAGTCTCCCAAGCTGGTACTTGCCCAGCCTTAGGCTGTTTACCTTCTGCGATCTGACGAGTGCAGGTATGATCAGCTTAGAATAACCATTGACAGAGTCTGCTGCAAGCCATTGTCCTCTTTTGATGGAAATCATTTGTACCCTTAACTTGGGAAAAAGTTAGCGGAACCAGGGATTCCCAACCAGTCTCCCAAGCTGGTACTTGCCCAGCCTTAAGCTGTTTACTTTCTGCGATCTGACGAGCGCAGGTATGATCAGCTTAGAATAACCGTTGACAGAGCTTTCTGCAAGCAATTGTCCTCTTTTGATGGACATCATTTGTACCCTTAACTTGGGAAAAAAGTTAAAGGAACCAGGGATTCCCAACCAGTCTCCCAAGCTAGTACTTGCCCAGCATTAAGCTGTTTACCTTCTGCGATCTGACTAGTGCAGGTATGATCAGCTTAGAATAACCGTTGACAGAGTCTGCTGCAAGCCATTGTCCTCTTTTGATGGAAATCATTTGTACCCTTAACTTGGGAAAAAAGTCAACGGAACCAGAGATTCCCAACCAGTCTCCCAAGCTGGTACTTGCCCAGCCTTAAGCTGTTTACCTTCTGCGATCTGACGAGTGCAGGTATGATCAGCTTAGAATAACCGTTGACAGAGTCTGATGCAAGCCATTGTCCTCTTTTGATGGAAATCATTTGTACCCTTAACTTGAGAAAAAAGTCAACGGAACCAGGGATTCCCAACCAGTCTCCCAAGCTGGTACTTGCCCAGCCTTAAGCTGTTTACTATCTGCGATCTGACGAGTGCAGGTATGATCAGCTTAGAATAACCGTTGACAGAGCTTTCAGCAAGCAATTGTCCTCTTTTGATGGAAATCATTTGTACACTTAACTTGGTAAAAAAGTTAACGTATCCAGGGATTCCCAACCAGTCTCCCAAGCTGGTACTTGACCAGCCTTAAGCTGTTTACTTTCTGCGATCTGATGTTGCAGGTATGATCAGCTTAGAATAACCATTGACAGAGTTTGTTGCAAGCCATTGTCCTCTTTTGATGGAAATCATTTGTACCCTTAACTTGGGAAAAAAGTTAACGGAGCAAGGGATTCCCAACCAGTCTGCCAAGCTGGTACTTGCCCAGCCTTAAGCTGTTTACCGTCTGCGATCTGACGAGTGCAGGTATGATCAGCTTAGAATAACGGTTGACAGAGCTTTCTGCAAGCAATTGTCCTTTTTTGATGGAAATCATTTGTACCCTTAACTTGGGAAAAAGTCAACGGAACCAGGGATTCCCAACCAGTCTCCCAAGCTGGTACTTGCCCAGCCTTAAGCTTTTTACTTTCTGCGATTTGACGAGTGCAGGTATGATCAGCTTAGAATAACCGCTGACAGAGCTATCTGCAAGCAATTGTCCTCTTTTGATGGACATCATTTGTACCCTTAACTTGGGAAAAAGTTAACGGAACCAGGGATTCCCAACCAGTCTCCCAAGCTAGTACTTGCCCAGCCTTAAGCTGTTTACCTTCTGCGATCTGACGAGTGCAGGTATGATCAGCTTAGAATAATCGTTGACAGAGTCTGCTGCAAGCCATTGTACTCTTTGATGGAAATCATTTGTACCCTTAACTTGGGAAAAAGTCAACGGAACCAGGGATTCCCAACCAGTCTACCAAGCTGGTACTTGCCCAGCCTTATAGCTGTTTACCTTCTGCGATCTGACGAGTGCAGGTATGATCAGCTTAGAATAACCGTTGACAGAGTCTGATGCAAGCCATTGTCCTCTTTTGATGGAAATCATTTGTACCCTTAACTTGAGAAAAAGTCAACGGAAACATGGATTCCCAACCAGTCTCCCAAGCTGGTACTTGCCCAGCCTTAAGCTGTTTACCTTCTGCGATCTGACGAGTGCAGGTATGATCAGCTTAGAATAACCGTTGACAGAGCTCTGCTGCAAGCCATTGTCCTCTTTTGATGGAAATCATTTGTACCCTTAACTTGGGAAAAAGTCAACGGAACCAGGGATTCCCAACCAGTCTCCCAAGCTGGTACTTGCCCAGCCTTAAGCTGTTTACCTTCTGCGATCTGATGAGTGCAGGTATGATCAGCTTAGAATAACCGTTGACAGAGTCTGCTGCAAGCCATTGTCCTCTTTTGATGGAAATCATTTGTACCCTTAACTTGGGAAAAAGTCAACGGAACCAGGGATTCCCAACCAGTCTCCCAAGCTGGTACTTGCCCAGCCTTAAGCTGTTTACCTTCTGCGATCTGACGAGTGCAGGTATGATCAGCTTAGAATAACCGTTGACAGAGTCTGCTGCAAGCCATTGTCCTCTTTTGATGGAAATCATTTGTACCCTTAACTTGGGAAAAAGTCAACGGAACCAGGGATTCCCAACCAGTCTCCCAAGCTGGTACTTGCCCAGCCTTAAGCTGTTTACCTTCTGCGATCTGACGAGTGCAGGTATGATCAGCTTAGAATAACCGTTGACAGAGTCTGCTGCAAGCCATTGTCCTCTTTTTGATGGAAATCATTTGTACCCTTAACTTGGGAAAAGTCAACGGAACCAGGGATTCCCAACCAGTCTCCCAAGCTGGTACTTGCCCAGCCTTAAGCTGTTTACCTTCTGCGATCTGACGAGTGCAGGTATGATCAGCTTAGAATAACCGTTGACAGAGCTTTGCTGCAAGCCATTGTCCTCTTTTGATGGAAATCATTTGTACCCTTAACTTGGGAAAAAGTCAACGGAACCAGGGATTCCCAACCAGTCTCCCAAGCTGGTACTTGCCCAGCCTTAAGCTGTTTACCTTCTGCGATCTGACGAGTGCAGGTATGATCAGCTTAGAATAACCGTTGACAGAGTCTGCTGCAAGCCATTGTCCTCTTTTGATGGAAATCATTTGTACCCTTAACTTGGGAAAAAGTCAACGGAACCAGGGATTCCCAACCAGTCTCCCAAGCTGGTACTTGCCCAGCCTTAAGCTGTTTACCTTCTGCGATCTGACGAGTGCAGGTATGATCAGCTTAGAATAACCGTTGACAGAGTCTGCTGCAAGCCATTGTCCTCTTTTGATGGAAATCATTTGTACCCTTAACTTGGGAAAAAGTCAACGGAACCAGGGATTCCCAACCAGTCTCCCAAGCTGGTACTTGCCCAGCCTTAAGCTGTTTACCTTCTGCGATCTGACGAGTGCAGGTATGATCAGCTTAGAATAACCGTTGACAGAGTCTGATGCAAGCCATTGTCCTCTTTTGATGGAAATCATTTGTACCCTTAACTTGTGAAAAAGTCAACGGAACCAGGGATTCCCAACCAGTCTCCCAAGCTGGTACTTGCCCAGCCTTAAGCTGTTTACCTTCTGCGATCTGACGAGTGCAGGTATGATCAGCTTAGAATAACCGTTGACAGAGTCTGCTGCAAGCCATTGTCCTCTTTTGATGGAAATCATTTGTACCCTTAACTTGGGAAAAAGTCAACGGAACCAGGGATTCCCAACCAGTCTCCCAAGCTGGTACTTGCCCAGCCTTAAGCTGTTTACCTTCTGCGATCTGACGAGTGCAGGTATGATCAGCTTAGAATAACCGTTGACAGAGTCTGCTGCAAGCCATTGTCCTCTTTTGATGGAAATCATTTGTACCCTTAACTTGGGAAAAAGTCAACGGAACCAGGGATTCCCAACCAGTCTCCCAAGCTGGTACTTGCCCAGCCTTAAGCTGTTTACCTTCTGCGATCTGACGAGTGCAGGTATGATCAGCTTAGAATAACCGTTGACAGAGTCTGCTGCAAGCCATTGTCCTCTTTTGATGGAAATCATTTGTACCCTTAACTTGGGAAAAGTCAACGGAACCAGGGATTCCCAACCAGTCTCCCAAGCTGGTACTTGCCCAGCCTTAAGCTGTTTACCTTCTGCGATCTGACGAGTGCAGGTATGATCAGCTTAGAATAACCGTTGACAGAGTCTGCTGCAAGCCATTGTCCTCTTTTGATGGAAATCATTTGTACCCTTAACTTGGGAAAAAGTCAACGGAACCAGGGATTCCCAACCAGTCTCCCAAGCTGGTACTTGCCCAGCCTTAAGCTGTTTACCTTCTGCGATCTGACGAGTGCAGGTATGATCAGCTTAGAATAACCGTTGACAGAGCTTTCTGCAAGCCATTGTCCTCTTTTTGATGGAAATCATTTGTACCCTTAACTTGGGAAAAAGTCAACGGAACCAGGGATTCCCAACCAGTCTCCCAAGCTGGTACTTGCCCAGCCTTAAGCTGTTTACCTTCTGCGATCTGACGAGTGCAGGTATGATCAGCTTAGAATAACCGTTGACAGAGTCTGCTGCAAGCCATTGTCCTCTTTTGATGGAAATCATTTGTACCCTTAACTTGGGAAAAAGTCAACGGAACCAGGGATTCCCAACCAGTCTCCCAAGCTGGTACTTGCCCAGCCTTAAGCTGTTTACCTTCTGCGATCTGACGAGTGCAGGTATGATCAGCTTAGAATAACCGTTGACAGAGTCTGCTGCAAGCCATTGTCCTCTTTTGATGGAAATCATTTGTACCCTTAACTTGGGAAAAAGTTAACGGAACCAGGGATTCCCAACCAGTCTCCCAAGCTGGTACTTGCCCAGCCTTAAGCTGTTTACCTTCTGCGATCTGACGCAGTGCAGGTATGATCAGCTTAGAATAACCGTTGACAGAGCTCTCTGCAAGCAATTGTCCTCTTTGATGGAAATCATTTGTACCCTTAACTTGGGAAAAAGTCAACGGAACCAGGGATTCCCAACCAGTCTCCCAAGCTGGTACTTGCCCAGCCTTAAGCTGTTTACCTTCTGCGATCTGACGAGTGCAGGTATGATCAGCTTAGAATAACCGTTGACAGAGTCTGCTGCAAGCCATTGTCCTCTTTTGATGGAAATCATTTGTACCCCTTAACTTGGGAAAAAAGTCAACGGAACCAGGGATTCCCAACCAGTCTCCCAAGCTGGTACTTGCCCAGCCTTAAGCTGTTTACCTTCTGCGATCTGACGAGTGCAGGTATGATCAGCTTAGAATAACCGTTGACAGAGTCTGCTGCAAGCCATTGTCCTCTTTTTGATGGAAATCATTTGTACCCTTAACTTGGGAAAAAGTCAACGGAACCAGGGATTCCCAACCAGTCTCCCAAGCTGGTACTTGCCCAGCCTTAAGCTGTTTACCTTCTGCGATCTGACGAGTGCAGGTATGATCAGCTTAGAATAACCGTTGACAGAGCTCTGCTGCAAGCCATTGTCCTCTTTTGATGGAAATCATTTGTACCCTTAACTTGGGAAAAAGTCAACGGAACCAGGGATTCCCAACCAGTCTCCCAAGCTGGTACTTGCCCAGCCTTAAGCTGTTTACCTTCTGCAATCTGACGAGTGCAGGTATGATCAGCTTAGAATAACCGTTGACAGAGTTTGCTGCAAGCCATTGTCCTCTTTTGATGGAAATCATTTGTACCCTTAACTTGGGAAAAAGTCAACGGAACCAGGGATTCCCAACCAGTCTCCAGCTGGTACTTGCCCAGCCTTAAGCTGTTTACCTTCTGCGATCTGACGAGTGCAGGTATGATCAGCTTAGAATAACCGTTGACGGAGTATGCTGCAAGCCATTGTCCTCTTTTGATTGAAATCATTTGTACCCTTAACTTGGGAAAATAGTTAACGGAACCAGGGATTCCCAACCAGTCTCCCAAGCTGGTACTTGCCCAGCCTTAAGCTGTTTACCGTCCGCGATCTGATGAGTGCAGGTATGATCAGCTTAGAATAACCGTTGACAGAGCTTTCTGCAAGCAATTGTCCTCTTTTGATGGAAATCATTTGTACCCTTAACTTGGGAAAAAGACAACGGAACCAGGGATTCCCAACCAGTCTCCCAAGCTGGTACTTGCCCAGCCTTAAGCTGTTTACATTCTGCGATCTGACGAGTGCAGGTATGATCAGCTTAGAATAACCGTTGACAGGGTATGCTGCAAGCCATTGTCCTCTTTTGATGGAAATCATTTGTACCCTTAACTTGGGAAAAAGTTAACGGAACCAGGGATTCCCAACCAGTCTCCCAAGCTGGTACTTGCCCAGCCTTAGGCTGTTTACCTTCTGCGATCTGACGAGTGCAGGTATGATCAGCTTAGAATAACCATTGACAGAGTCTGCTGCAAGCCATTGTCCTCTTTTGATGGAAATCATTTGTACCCTTAACTTGGGAAAAAGTTAGCGGAACCAGGGATTCCCAACCAGTCTCCCAAGCTGGTACTTGCCCAGCCTTAAGCTGTTTACTTTCTGCGATCTGACGAGCGCAGGTATGATCAGCTTAGAATAACCGTTGACAGAGCTTTCTGCAAGCAATTGTCCTCTTTTGATGGACATCATTTGTACCCTTAACTTGGGAAAAAGTTAAAGGAACCAGGGATTCCCAACCAGTCTCCCAAGCTAGTACTTGCCCAGCCTTAAGCTGTTTACCTTCTGCGATCTGACTAGTGCAGGTATGATCAGCTTAGAATAACCGTTGACAGAGTCTGCTGCAAGCCATTGTCCTCTTTTGATGGAAATCATTTGTACCCTTAACTTGGGAAAAAGTCAACGGAACCAGGGATTCCCAACCAGTCTCCCAAGCTGGTACTTGCCCAGCCTTAAGCTGTTTACCTTCTGCGATCTGACGAGTGCAGGTATGATCAGCTTAGAATAACCGTTGACAGAGTCTGATGCAAGCCATTGTCCTCTTTTGATGGAAATCATTTGTACCCTTAACTTGAGAAAAAGTCAACGGAACCAGGGATTCCCAACCAGTCTCCCAAGCTGGTACTTGCCCAGCCTTAAGCTGTTTACTTTCTGCGATCTGACGAGTGCAGGTATGATCAGCTTAGAATAACCGTTGACAGAGCTTTCAGCAAGCAATTGTCCTCTTTTGATGGAAATCATTTGTACACTTAACTTGGGAAAAAGTTAACGGATCCAGGGATTCCCAACCAGTCTCCCAAGCTGGTACTTGCCCAGCCTTAAGCTGTTTACTTTCTGCGATCTGATGTTGCAGGTATGATCAGCTTAGAATAACCGTTGACAGAGTTTGTTGCAAGCCATTGTCCTCTTTTGATGGAAATCATTTGTACCCTTAACTTGGGAAAAAGTTAACGGAGCAAGGGATTCCCAACCAGTCTCCCAAGCTGGTACTTGCCCAGCCTTAAGCTGTTTACCGTCTGCGATCTGACGAGTGCAGGTATGATCAGCTTAGAATAACGGTTGACAGAGCTTTCTGCAAGCAATTGTCCTTTTTTGATGGAAATCATTTGTACCCTTAACTTGGGAAAAAGTCAACGGAACCAGGGATTCCCAACCAGTCTCCCAAGCTGGTACTTGCCCAGCCTTAAGCTGTTTACCTTCTGCGATCTGACGAGTGCAGGTATGATCAGCTTAGAATAACCGTTGACAGAGCTATCTGCAAGCAATTGTCCTCTTTTGATGGACATCATTTGTACCCTTAACTTGGGAAAAAAGTTAACGGAACCAGGGATTCCCAACCAGTCTCCCAAGCTAGTACTTGCCCAGCCTTAAGCTGTTTACCTTCTGCGATCTGACGAGTGCAGGTATGATCAGCTTAGAATAACCGTTGACAGAGTCTGCTGCAAGCCATTGTCCTCTTTTGATGGAAATCATTTGTACCCTTAACTTGGGAAAAAAGTCAACGGAACCAGGGTTTCCCAACCAGTCTACCAAGCTGGTACTTGCCCAGCCTTAAGCTGTTTACCTTCTGCGATCTGACGAGTGCAGGTATGATCAGCTTAGAATAACCGTTGACAGAGTCTGATGCAAGCCATTGTCCTCTCTTTGATGGAAATCATTTGTACCCTTAACTTGAGAAAAAGTCAACGGAACCATGGATTCCCAACCAGTCTCCCAAGCTGGTACTTGCCCAGCCTTAAGCTGTTTACCTTCTGCGATCTGACGAGTGCAGGTATGATCAGCTTAGAATAACCGTTGACAGAGCTTTCTGCAAGCAATTGTCCTCTTTTGATGGAAATCATTTGTACCCTTAACTTGGGAAAAAGTCAACGGAACCAGGGATTCCCAACCAGTCTCCCAAGCTGGTACTCGCCCAGCCTTAAGCTGTTTACTCTTCTGCGATCTGACGAGTGCAGGTATGATCAGCTTAGAATAACCGTTGACAGAGTCTGCTGCAAGCCATTGTCCTCTTTTGATGGAAATCATTTGTACCCTTAACTTGGGAAAAAGTCAACGGAACCAGGGATTCCCAACCAGTCTCCTAGCTGGTACTTGCCCAGCCTTAAGCTGTTTACCTTCTGCGATCTGACGAGTGCAGGTATGATCAGCTTAGAATAACCGTTGACAGAGTCTGCTGCAAGCCATTGTCCTCTTTTGATGGAAATCATTTGTACCCTTAACTTGGGAAAAAAGTCAACGGAACCAGGGATTCCCAACCAGTCTCCCAAGCTGGTACTTGCCCAGCCTTAAGCTGTTTACCTTCTGCGATCTGACGAGTGCAGGTATGATCAGCTTAGAATAACCATTGACAGAGCTCTGCTGCAAGCCATTGTCCTCTTTTGATGGAAATCATTTGTACCCTTAACTTGGGAAAAAGTCAACGGAACCAGGGATTCCCAACCAGTCTCCCAAGCTGGTACTTGCCCAGCCTTAAGCTGTTTACCTTCTGCGATCTGACGAGTGCAGGCATGATCAGCTTAGAATAACCATTGACAGAGTCTGCTGCAAGCCATTGTCCTCTTTGATGGAAATCATTTGTACCCTTAACTTGGGAAAAAGTCAACGGAACCAGGATTCCCAACCAGTCTCCCAAGCTGGTACTTGCCCAGCCTTAAGCTGTTTACCTACTGCGATCTGACGAGTGCAGGTATGATCAGCTTAGAATAACCGTTGACAGAGTCTTGCTGCAAGCCATTGTCCTCTTTTGATGGAAATCATTTGTACCCTTAACTTGGGAAAAAGTCAACGGAACCAGCGATTCCCAACCAGTCTCCCAAGCTGGTACTTGCCCAGCCTTAAGCTGTTTACCTTCTGCGATCTGACGAGTGCAGGTATGATCAGCTTAGAATAACCGTTGACAGAGTCTGCTGCAAGCCATTGTCCTCTTTTTGATGGAAATCATTTGTACCCTTAACTTGGGAAAAAGTCAACGGAACCAGGGATTCCCAACCAGTCTCCCAAGCTGGTACTTGCCCAGCCTTAAGCTGTTTACCTTCTGCGATCTGACGAGTGCAGGTATGATCAGCTTAGAATAACCGTTGACAGAGTCTGCTGCAAGCCATTGTCCTCTTTTTGATGGAAATCATTTGTACCCTTAACTTGGGAAAAAGTCAACGGAACCAGGCGATTCCCAACCAGTCTCCCAAGCTGGTACTTGCCCAGCCTTAAGCTGTTTACCTTCTGCGATCTGACGAGTGCAGGTATGATCAGCTTAGAATAACCGTTGACAGAGTCTGCTGCAAGCCATTGTCCTCTTTTGATGGAAATCATTTGTACCCTTAACTTGGGGAAAAAGTCAACGGAACCAGGGATTCCCAACCAGTCTCCCAAGCTGGTACTTGCCCAGCCTTAAGCTGTTTACCTTCTGCGATCTGACGAGTGCAGGTATGATCAGCTTAGAATAACCGTTGACAGAGTCTGCTGCAAGCCATTGTCCCTTTTTGATGGAAATCACATTGTACCTTAACTTGGGAAAAAGTCAACAGGAACCAGGGATTCCCAACCAGTCTCCCAAGCTGGTACTTGCCCAGCCTTAAGCTGTTTACCTTCTGCGATCTGACGAGTGCAGGTATGATCAGCTTAGAATAACCGTTGACAGAGTCTGCTGCAAGCCATTGTCCTCTTTTGATTGGAAATCATTTGTACCCTTAACTTGGGAAAAAGTCAACGGAACCAGGGATTCCCAACCAGTCTCCTAGCTGGTACTTCTGCCCAGCCTTAAGCTGTTTACCTTCTGCGATCTGACGAGTGCAGGTATGATCAGCTTAGAATAACCGTTGACAGAGTCTGCTGCAAGCCATTGTCCTCTTTTGATGGAAATCATTTTTACTCTTAACTTGGGAATAAAGTCAACGGAACCAGGGATTCCCAACCAGTCTCCCAAGCTGGTACTTGCCCAGCCTTAAGCTGTTTACCTTCTGCGATCTGACGAGTGCAGGTATGATCAGCTTAGAATAACCGTTGACAGAGTATGCTGCAAGCCATTGTCCTCTTTTGATGGAAATCATTTGTACCCTTAACTTGGGAAAAAAGTTAACGGAAACAGGGATTCCCAACCAGTCTCCCAAGATGGTACTTGCCCAGCCTTAAGCTGTTTACCTTCTGCGATCTGACGAGTGCATGTATGATCAGCTTAGAATAACCGTTGACAGAGCTTTCTGCAAGCAATTGTCCTCTTTTGATGGAAATCATTTGTACCCTTAACTTGGGAAAAAAGTTAAAGGAACCAGGGATTCCCAACCAGTCTCCCAAGCTGGTACTTGCCCAGCCTTAAGCTGTTTACCTTCTGCGATCTGATGAGCGCATGTATGATCAGCTTAGAATAACCGTTGACAGAACTTTCCGCAAGCAATTGTCCTCTTTTGATGGAAATCATTTGTACCCTAAACTTGGGAAAAAGTCAACGGAACCAGGGATTCCCAACCAGTCTCCCAAGCTGTTTACCTTCTGCTATCTGACGAGTGCAGGTACGATCAGCTTAGAATAACCGTTGACAGAGTCTGATGGATGCCATGGTCCTCTTTTGATGGAAATCATTTGTACCCTTAACTTTGGAAAAAAGTCAAAGGAACCAGGGATTCCCAACCAGTCTCCCAAGCTGGTACTTGCCCAACCTTAAGCTGTTTACCTTCTGCGATCTGACGAGTGCAGGTATGATCAGCTTAGAATAACCGTTGACAGAGTCTGCTGCAAAGCCATTGTCCTCTTTTGATGGAAATCATTTGTACCCCTTAACTTGGGAAAAAAGTTAACGGAACCAGCGATTCCCAACCAGTCTCCCAAGCTGGTACTTGCCCAGCCTTAAGCCGTTTACCTTCTGCGATTTGACGAGTGCAGGTATAATCAGCTTAGAATAACCATTGACAAAGCTTTCTGCAAGCAATTGTCCTCTTTTGATGGAAATCATTTGTACCCTTAACTTGGGAAAAAAGTCAACGGAACCAGGAATTCCAAACCAGTCTCCCAAGCTGGTACTTGCCCAGCCTTAAGCTGTTTACCTTCTGCGATCTGACGAGCGCAGGGATGATCAGCTTAGAATAACCGTTGACAGAGTCTGATGCAAGCCATTGTCCTCTTTTGATGGAAATCATTTGTTACCCTTAACTTGTGAAAAAAGTCAACGGAACCATGGATTCCCAACCAGTCTCCCAAGCTGGTACTTGCCCAGCCTTAAGCTGTTTACCTTCTGCGATCTGACGAGTGCAGGTATGATCAGCTTAGAATAACCGTTGACAGAGTCTGATGCAAGCCATTGTCCTCTTTTGATGGAAATCATTAGTTAACCTTAACTTGGGAAAAAGTCAACGGAACCAGGGATTCCCAACTCAGTCTCCCAAGCTGGTACTTGCTCAGCCTTAAGCTGTTTACCTTCTGCGATCTGACGAGTGCAGGTATGATCAGCTTAGAATAACTCGTTGACAGAGTCTGCTGCAAGCCATTGTCCTCTTTTTGATGGAAATCATTTGTACCCTTAACTTGGGAAAAAGTCAACGGAACCAGGGATTCCCAACCAGGCTCCCAAGCTGGTACTTGCCCAGCATTAGGCTGTTTACCTTCTAGCGATCTGACGAGTGCAGGTATGATCAGCTTAGAATAACCGTTGACAGAGTCTGAAGCAAGCCATTGTCCCTTTTTGATGGAAATCATTAGTTAACCTTAACTTGGGAAAAAGGTCAACGGAACCATGGATTCCCAACCAGTCTCCCAAGCTGGTACTTGCCCAGCCTTAAGCTGTTTACCTTCTGCGATCTGACGAGTGCAGGTATGATCAGCTTAGAATAACCGTTGACAGAGTCTGCTGCAAGCCATTGTCCTCTTTTGATGGAAATCATTTGTACCCTTAACTTGGGAAAAAGTCAACGGAACCAGGGATTCCCAACCAGTCTCCCAAGCTGGTACTTGCCCAGCCTTAGGCTGTTTACCTTCTGCGATCTGACGAGTGCAGGTATGATCAGCTTAGAATAACCGTTGACATAGTCTGCTGCAAGCCATTGTCCTCTTTTGATGGAAATCATTTGTACCCTTAACTTGGGAAAAAGTCAACGGAACCAGGGATTCCCAACCAGTCTCCCAAGCTGGTACTTGCCCAGCCTTAAGCTGTTTACCTTCTGCGATCTGACGAGTGCAGGTATGATCAGCTTAGAATAACCGTTGACAGAGTCTGCTGCAAGCCATTGTCCTCTTTTGATGGAAATCATTTGTACCCTTAACTTGGGAAAAAGTCAACGGAACCAGGGATTCCCAACCAGTCTCCCAAGCTGGTACTTGCCCAGCCTTAAGCTGTTTACCTTCTGCGATCTGACGAGTGCAGGTATGATCAGCTTAGAATAACCGTTGACAGAGTCTGCTGCAAGCCATTGTCCTCTTTTGATGGAAATTATTTGTACCCTTAACTTGGGAAAAAGTTAACGGAACCAGGGATTCCCAACCAGTCTCCCAAGCTGGTACTTGCCCAGCCTTAGGCTGTTTACCTTCTGCGATCTGACGAGTGCAGGTATGATCAGCTTAGAATAACTGTTGACAGAGTCTGCTGCAAGCCATTGTCCTCTTTTGATGGAAATCATTTGTACCCTTAACTTGGGAAAAAGTTAACAGAACCAGGGATTCCCAAACAGTCTCCCAAGCTGGTACTTGCCCAGCCTTAAGCTGTTTATCTTCTGCTATTTGACGAGTGCAGATATGATCAGCTTAGTATAACGGTTGACAGAGCTTTCTGCAAGCAATTGTCCTCTTTTGATGGAAATCATTTGTACCCTTAACTTGGGAAAAAGTCAACGGAACCAGGAATTCCCAACCAGTCTCCCAAGCTGGTACTTGCCCAGCCTTAAGCTGTTTACCTTCTGCGATCTGATGAGTGCAGGTATGATCAGCTTAGAATAATCGTTGACAGAGTCTGCTGCAAGCCATTGTCCTCTTTTGATGAAAATCATTTGTACCCTTAACTTGGGAAAAAGTCAACGAAACCAGGGATTCCCAACCAGTTTCCAAAGCTGGTAGTTGCCCAGCCTTAAGCTGTTTACCTTCTGCGATCTGACGAGTGCAGGTATGATCAGCTTAGAATAACCGTTGACGGAGTCTGATGCAAGCCATTGTCCTTTTTGATGGAAATCATTAGTTAACTTAAATTTTGAAAAAGTCAACAGAACCATCGATTCCCAACCAGTCTCCAAAGCTGGTACTTGCCCAGCCTTAAGCTGTTTACCTTCTGCGATCTGACGAGTGCAGGTATGATCAGCTTAGAATAACCCTTGACAGAGTCTGCTGCAAGCCAGTGTCCTCTTTTGATGGAAATCATTTGTACCCTTAACTTGGGAAAAAGTCAGCGAAACCAGGGATTCCCAACTCGTCTCCCAAGCTGGTACTTGCCCAGCCTTAAGCTGCTTACCTTCTGCAATCTGATGAGCGCAGGTATGATCAGCTTAGAATAACTGTTGACAGAGTCTGCTGCAAGCCATTGTCCTCTTTTGATGGAAATCATTTGTACCCTTAACTTGGGAAAAAGGCAACGGAACCAGGGATTCCCAACCAGTCTCCCAAGCTGGTACTTGCCCAGCCTTAAGCTGTTTACCTACTGCGATCTGACGAGTGCAGGTATGATAAGCTTAGAATAACCGTTGACAGAGTCTGCTGCAAGCCATTGTCCTCTTTTGATGGAAATCATTTGTACCCTTAACTTGGGAAAAAGGCAACGGAACCAGGGATTCCCAACCAGTCTCCCAAGCTGGTACTTGCCCAGCCTTAAGCTGTTTACCTACTGCGATCTGACGAGTGCAGGTATGATAAGCTTAGAATAACCGTTGACAGTGTCTGCTTCAAGCCATTGTCCTCTTTTGATGGAAATCATTTGTACCCTTAACTTGGGAAAACGTTAACGGAACCAGGGATTCCCAACCAGTCTCCCAAGCTGGTACTTGCCCAGCCTTAAGCTGTTTACCTTCTGCGATCTGACAAGTGCAGGTATGATCAGCTTAGAATAACTGTTGACAGAGCTTTCTGCAAGCAATTGTCCTCTTTTGATGGAAATCATTTGTACCCTTAACTTGGGAAAAAAGTCAACGGAACCAGGGATTCCCAACCAGTCTCCTAAGCTGGTACTTGCCCAGCCTTAAGCTGTTTACCTTCTGCGATCTGATGAGTGCAGGTATGATCAGCTTAGAATAACCGTTGACAGAGTCTGATGCAAGCCATTGTCCTCTTTTTGATGGAAATCATTTGTACCCTTAACTTGGGGAAAAGGTCAACGGAACCAGGGATTCCCAACCAGTCTCCTAAGCTGGTACTTGCCCAGCCTTAAGCTGTTTACCTTCTGCGATCTGACGAGTGCAGGTATGATCAGCTTAGAATAACCGTTGACAGAGTCTGCTGCAAGCCATTGTCCTTTTTTGATGGAAATCATTAGTTAACTTAACTTGTGATAAAAGGCAACAGAACCATCGATTCCCAACCAGTCTCCAAAGCTGGTACTTGCCCAGCCTTAAGCTGTTTACCTTCTGCGATCTGACGAGTGCAGGTATGATCAGCTTAGAATAACCGTTGACAGAGTCTGCTGCAAGCCATTGTCCTCTTTTGATGGAAATCATTTGTACCCTTAACTTGGGAAAAAGTCAACGGAACCAGGGATTCCCAACAAGTCTCCCAAGCTGGTACTTGCCCAGCCTTAAGCTGTTTACCTTCTGCGATCTGACGAGTGCAGGTATGATCAGCTTAGAATAACCGTTGACAGAGTCTGCTGCAAGCCATTGTCCTCTTTGATGGAAATCATTTGTACCCTTAACTTGGGAAAAAGGCAACGGAACCAGGGATTCCCAACCAGTCTCCCAAGCTGGTACTTGCCCAGCCTTAAGCTGTTTACCTTCTGCAATCTGACGAGTGCAGGTATGATCAGCTTAGAATAACCGTTGACAGAGTCTGCTGCAAGCCATTGTCCTCTTTTTGATGGAAATCATTTGTAACCCTTAACTTGGGAAAAAGTCAACGGAACCAGGGATTCCCAACCAGTCTCCCAAGCTGGTACTTGCCCAGCCTTAAGCTGTTTACCTTCTGCGATCTGACGAGTGCAGGTATGATCAGCTTAGAATAACCGTTGACAGAGTCTGCTGCAAGCCATTGTCCTCTTTTTGATGGAAATCATTTGTACCCTTAACTTGGGAAAAGTTAACGGAACCAGGGATTCCCAACCAGTCTCCTGCTGGTACTTGCCCAGCCTTAAGCTGTTTACCTTCTAGCGATCTGACGAGTGCAGGTATGATCAGCTTAGAATAACCGTTGACAGAGCTTTCTGCAAGCAATTGTCCTCTTTGATGGAAATCATTTGTACCCTTAACTTGGGAAAAAGTCAACGGAACCAGGGATTCCCAACCAGTCTCCCAAGCTGGTACTTGCCCAGCCTTAAGCTGTTTACCTTCTGCGATCTGATGAGTGCAGGTATGATCAGCTTAGAATAACCGTTGACAGAGTTTGCTGCAAGCAATTGTCCTCTTTTGATGGAAATCATTTGTACCCTTAACTTGGGAAAAAGTCAACGGAACCAGGGATTCCCAACCAGTCTCCCAGGCTGGTACTTGCCCAGCCTTAAGCTGTTTACCTTCTATGCGATCTGACGAGTGCAGGTATGATCAGCTTAGAATAACCGTTGACAGAGTCTGCTGCAAGCCATTGTCCTCTTTTGATGGAAATCATTTGTACCCTTAACTTGGGAAAAAGGCAACGGAACCAGGGATTCCCAACCAGTCTCC